>JARBER010160058.1:0-10355 GCA_030265075.1 Balanus glandula
GGAGCCCACAAAGTAGCGATTCCAGATAGTGCGCGGGCGATTCAAATTGTGCAAAATCTTCCACTTTTGAATTGACAATAAGTATAATGTGATCAAACGGGAGCAGTTTCGAGACCAAAACCTTTGAATATCGAATCGGACACGCATAATCTTTCTTTTCATACCAAAAACTCCATATCGACCTGCGAGGTGGCAATGTCCTTTTAATCATTACAGCGCCATCCCGTGGAGTTCGTGTGCCAATTAGCGTCGGCAGCACGGGTGACATCAAGGCTCCCCGGGTTGAAAACAAACTGGGCTGACGGGCTCGTTACCGCAGAGGAGGTACACGGCAGGGCGGCCCACCTGCCGGCAGCTGTCAGACGCCCACGGCGCGGTGGCCACGACTGGAGAGAACAGACTCCACGGTCAGAAGCTGCCTGACCCCCTTCTCCACAGGAGATCAGGGGGGCTAGGCCGGGCTACGGCTCCTATCTGAAGTAGGCTGACCCCTGCCTCCATAGGAGATCAGAGGGCCAGGGCGGGCTACGGCTCCTTTCTGAAGTAGTCTGACCCCTGCCTCCATAGGAGAACAGGGGGTCAGGGTGGGGGGCTACGGCTCCTATCTGAAGTCGTCTGAACCCTGTCCCCACAGGAAGTCAGAGGGCCGGGATAGGGCGGGGGAAGGAGCTGAGGCGCGCCAGTCTCCCGTCCCGTATGACAGTGTGGATCTGAGTCACAGGGGCGGTATGCGTCCGTTGAGTGGCGTGGTGAGCCCCGACGCTCGTCCAGTCGAGCGTCAAGGGTTAGATAAGCTCTCTCCAGCCGGCCCTCGAGCTCTCGTGGGGGCTCCCCACCGACCGCAGTGTCCCTTCAGCCGATCTCAAGGGCCGCGGGACAGGCCGCCGGGAATGCAGAGCAGGGGACGGGAAGTGCCGGGTGAAAGGATCGGGAAGAGGAACGGAAGCTGGCTGAAGAGAGGACCAGCGGAAGAGAAGAGGCTTAACGAGAGAAGATCGAAAGAATCCAGCCCCAGAAGAGATTGCTGATGAGAGGAGCGCAGGGGCCCTAAACAGGAGATCCGAGAGGCGCCAGTGGCAGAACAGGGGACAAGGAGAAGACCAATGACAGCTCGGCAGGAGGACGGCTCGGTAGCCTGTAGTCAGTCAGCTGGAGAACTTCCAATCACTGCTGATTGCGGTTTGGCCGATCCAGTTCCCACCGCCGCCGATCGAAGTGCCGACCCTCGGCGGCGCCTGCCCAGCTGGAGTGACATATTCAGGTCAGTGAGGCCGGTGAGCCGCCGCCAATAGTGCTGGGAGCCGGCAACTCCAGCTGCCGGCGCTCCCCGCAGACAAAAGCCCCGCCGCGTCGGCCGTCAACTCCACCCCCGCGGCTGTCAGCCCACCCCTCGGCCGTCATCCAGAGTCGACAGTCGATCGGCGGGGGGCCGGGACCCCAGAGACCCGGGGGACAGTGATAGGGGTACTGGGGTACGGGGGGTGCAGAGTGGAGCGACGCGTCACTGGGTGGCGCCATGGACAGCACCGTAAAACTGGAGCCGTCGGCGGTGAGTCAGTGTTTGTCTTCAGCGCGGCGGCCTGCTCTGGTGAAGACGCGTGGGCGGCGGGCGCTGTTATTCCTAAGCAGCCCTGACAATGCCCGCTCGTATAAGCGCTTTACCGGCCGTCGTTACCAGCATACAAACAGTGCGCGTATGCGACATTCCTGGCGCGCGGTGCGTGCCGCGGCATTCCGATGTGCGGGGCTGATTGTATTCCGGGGCCGGTCATCGCTCAGCGGCTGATGGACGAGGCGCTGGACCGGCGCCTTCTCCGAGCGACCACCATCGGATCTGACGCCGATTCATCTCCTGATGACCGCGCACAGCCAGAATTAGCACCGGCAATAAAACGCAGACGGTGCGCTAATGGGACATGTTCCAATAATCGACCAGGCTGGCGAGATAACACTGCCCGAGGCGGTCAGGCGGTAGGAAAAAGGCTAATAGGTCATAAGAAGCCGCTCTGGCTTCTGTGGAAACGCGAGGGCTGAAGCGGCGAGCGCCGAGTGGCAAGGTCGCGGGAGCCAGAGCCACAAACACGAGACACAGCGCAATCCCCTCGATGTCACTCCAGCGTCGTCATCATGTGTGACCTCACATTCACGCCCCGCTAATGGCAAAACCAATAACCGTGACATGAACATCGCTCGCTGTCACCGTCTCCGCGTGACCTCGCACTTCTGACACGACAGTAACCAGCGGTGACGGCGGTGACGGTGACGGTGACGGCCGGCCTGGTGAATGGAGTTCCGACGCCCGAGCCCGAGTGGACCGCCTTTGATCCCGGCTGATATGCGCCAGTGCAGCGGAGTAGGCTGGCGTTGACGGCACTGCAAGCCGGAGTAATTGGCCGTGCTGACAGAAGCTCGGTGAGGACAGACGCGTCGGTAGACGCCACGCGGCAGTGTTTCGGTCTGTGTCACCCTGCCATGACAACGTGCCGCTGGACCGGAGAGAGGGAGAGGGAGGGAGAGGAGAGAGGAAGGAGGCAGGCACGCGTTGGGAGCCGGGACTGCGGGCCGCTGCAGACCGGTCCACTGCGGCTTGTTTACGACGATGTGCGGTGAGGTGACCGCAGAAAAAGCGGCCTCGTGACGATGAGAGCCTATCTACCGCGGCTATTGGGAGCCGCTCAAAAACTGTGCCGTCCAAACGTGGACCCGCACGGTACGCACGGCTGCAATGCTGCATTAACTCGTTCAGAAGCGGCGGATGAAAAACGGATTATCATTTGCAAAAGCTGCCACCGTTCAGCCTCTGCTAATACGCCAAGATTGATGGTTCTCAGCTCTCAGAAAATGTGGAGCTCCGTCTAGGAATGTTGTACAACATGACATCTTTTTCGCCGACTACACGTAGCCCCGTTGATCGGTCTGCATTTTTCCACGTCTGGCGCACTGAAGCGTAGGAACGCAACGAATCAGTAGCAGTACCTTTTACCGAACAGCTTGTAACTCTGGTAACCGAGGTCCAAAACAGCGTAGTTCCGACCTCGAGAGCGGGTTGGCTACATCTCGCGTTCTGTCCACAGCTTGTACCTCACCATGAAATCTGGGACAATTGCCTGCCTGCCGTACTAATCTCAGCGCCGCCGGTCCATCTTCTCTGTCCGAAGACCGCTGAAGAGTTTCATCAGGGCAATTACTGCCTATTGGCTGCTACTGTCGATCGTGTCGGGTTGTCGGCCTTGGTTCCGACATGTCCGAGGTGTCGGCCGCCGCTCGCCGCCGCCGTCGGGCCGCCGCCGACAGCTCGCGCGAGGCGCTGATGGATACCTCGCCACTTATGGCGCAACAGCGGCGCCGCTTTTGGCGCGAGACGAACGAGGCAGGCGTGAACCGAGGAGACTGTGTTGTCGGCTCCGCGGTGGCAATTATTGGAAATCCCAGCGTCTCTCCACGTCTACACGCCAAGTTAAAACCATCACTGGGCGCGTTTGTAATTCAATCGGTATGAATGACTCGGAATCTTCGAGTGAGGAATGTTAATTTCTTAAACCGCTTTTCTCGTCGGCCGCACTTTCGTTTAAGTACGACCAAATCTAGGTCCTGGTATCTAATTATAATTCTATAACGTTTTTTGATGCTATAAATACATCTTTCACTATTACCGAAGCACACTTAAATACTCTTATTCTATATTCTTGTTAACCATTCAATACAAATGTCAATTTCCGAGTGATTACAAATTGACTGGCAATTACTCAATGGAGGCAGCATTGTTCTGCGTGTTGAAACAGCAGCTGTGGAATAACTGGTGCTCAAACCGCCCCTCGCCTGACTGGCGACTATTCCGCCCCATGGGGAGGAGTGAGGAGTGGGGAGCGTGCTCGTCCCCCTCTGCCGTCACATCGCAGCTGCCGGCAGTCCACAACTCCTCTCTCCCTCGCCCTCTCCCCCCTCTCTCTCTCTCTCCCATGCCGATCCCATCCCTACACCCACACTATCGACTGATCTACAAATACGCACATCAGCCAAACGAACCAGCCCGGATGCAGCAGCTAGCGAACAACTAATCAAATGCGGCGCCAGACCAGACACACTCCAGGATGTCGTTATACCTACCTCTAAGGATTTCCTACAAATACAATTATATTCAGGGACTGTGATCCTGTCTCTCTGGTATATATCCCCCGGATACAGCCTGCTGTTGGGTCGTGACCGGGACCCCAGAGCCAGATATAATATAAACAACTATGAGACGAATGGAGATCCATTGGTAGCTAGGATAAGGAAACATCATGCAACGATGAACAACAAACACATAATAGTGCTTACGAGTACCCAGCGATAAGATGGAGATAATTTCGTTTCAGTTGACCATCTGTATTGGTCCATTGTTCTGCTTTCATAAAGAGAGGAGCCATGGACTATTTGTTATAAGGAGCCCTGGGTTCTGTCCACACCACAAGTCCACAAGCGACATGACCTGTCGCACCCCTTGTCTCTCGTTCTACGCCTGCGAGCTGGAGCGCTGTCTGAACCTCCCAGCGGACATTCCAGTGCCGTTTGACGGAGGACCTGCGGACAGGACGTGTCGCCACCGACTCCGCCAGGGGCCGCTTTTTGTGAGCTGCGTCTGATGTAGGCTGGCGCCGCCTGATTTAGTGAAGTCGGCGCTGGTAATGAACGGAGGGAATGGCGGCACCCCGCGCCGGGAGGGTCGGGGGCGGACAGGTACCGCAGCCTTACGAGCAGCCCTCCTACATCGGCTCAGTCCGCCGGCAAGCCCTCCTGGCTCAGACAGCGCCCCTGACGGGTCAGGGTTACCGACGGAGCCAGGGCTACCCGCTGAGCCAGAGCTACCGACGGAGCCAGGGTTACCGACGGAGCCAGGACTACTGACGGAGCGAGGGTTACCGACGGAGCCAGGACTACTGACGGAGCGAGGGATACTGACAGCTCCCAGGGCTAGGGAGCTGCTCTGGACTGGTGTTGGGCCGGGGTGCTGTGGACCGCCAGGGAGCTGCTCTGGACCAGTGTTGGGCCGGGGTGCTGTGGACCGCCAGGGAGCTGCTCTGGCCGCTCCGGACCGGCCCTCCAGGTGCCGACACTGCCGGCTAAGCTCCACCACAGGCTGTCAGATGAGGGCCCGATAGCACCACGGCTACACAAGCTGAGACGGCGGCCCTGGGCAGCGCCGGCTTCACAGCATGCTGGCCGCAAAGGCAGTGCAAAGGCAACACTGCACCTCAAGGCTGCAGCTTTGCCGAAAAGGAGTTGCTGATGCTGATGCTAAGCGTCGTCTCGCTGTACTCGCCGCTGATTGTGAGAACGTCTCGGTGTACTCACTGTTGAGCACGACTCGTTCGAAACCCTAAGCGCTAAAGGAAAACATTTAGACACAGGAAAATACCTAAGAGGAAAAGGAAATTATCCCGTTGTCGAAAACAATTCCGACTAACGGAGTAAAGCGATTCCTCCCTTATCTCGCCGGTTTGATCGCTCCGTCGCTTCTCCGAGTCCGATCTCAGCGCGCGTTTGACCTTCCCCGCGCTGTGACACCTCTGGCCTGGTGTCGGCACATTCCCGGCGGAGACGAGGTGTTGGATAAGACCAGCAATCAGGCGCCATCGGCGGACATTCTACCACCCCTCCTCCACCTCCCAGTCCAATTAGACACCTCCGTTCTACCAGTTCGGCGGGAAAAAGACCAGGTAAAAACCCCGTCGGGACAGCGGGTCTAAAAGGGTCATTTTTCAGCGCGTCTGTTATAATCAGTCCGCCGGGGACGAACGACATGGTCCGGTAAGTAGCCGGCTGGTAATAGGGCCGCAGCGGGCCGGTATGATAGGGTCGCCGCTCCTGATCGCCCGGACCCGCTCGGCGGAGGCCAGCATTGTGGGGCCGTAATTACCCAAAGCTCTCGGGCTGATTCATTTCAGGTCCCCCGAATGGATCGGAGAGCAATTACCAGCAGCGTTCGCCATCGTAACTCATGTTAACAGGTGGATTGCATAGTGATCATGCATAATGCTAGTCATGGCAAATATGCCGTATTTGGTTTGCAATATTGTCTTACGTAACTGAAGGACTAGCAGATGCTTCATCAACCTATCACCAGAACACATTAAGCGCGATGAATTCCTCAGGCGGCTGAGTAGGTGCACGAGGCAAACAGGCCATCCCGTTGCCAGAACATGACATATAGCTCGTAATAGCTCTCCGCTTTCTCCGGCCGATGGTCCTGGGGTAACACGCCCGCTCGGAAGCCTGGCCGCTGCTGACTGAGCTGCAATAAGTAATTTCCTCATTGCCGGAGATTAAGGACGAGCCATCGAGCTGCATGTAATGAATTATTCAGTCATAATTCGAGACGGCCGCGAGGCTTGGCACGCACGTCGCTGACTGTTGCGCGGGCCACTCGGGTCGGCTGTTTTCGGGTTCCAGCTTACCGAGCAGACAAACAGCGGTCTTCGACACGTCCCTGGCAGGCTGGCGCTCGGTGGCGATGTTTGTTCTGGCGGCTCGTTTAGCAGCGTGGTGCCGCGGGGCAGAGATACAGCAGCGATGACAGCCCTGCCAGCTGCCAGCCGATTCCGCAGCTGTATCGTATTGTTGACCCGTCAGTCAATGTTAAATGAGACAGCTGTCAGCAGCAGACGTCTGTGCCGCTGACGTGTCTCGTGCTATCAATTGTAACCAGACAGGGCGCGTCATTTAACTAAATATTTGACAGAGAAGGTGTCACTCTGGTGATATTTACGAGATAGTTAAGTTCCACTGCAAGGAATTGTCGGAAATCATATCTTTATGCTGCTTAGATGCGTCAGAACGGTCCGTTCGAAAATGATTTATAAACGCACCTTTATCAGAAAAAAAACTGAGTCCTTTTATCGCGCATATGGGTTTGAATTTAAACATCGAGGCTCAATTTAAGCATTCAATTTAGCTCTGCCTTTCCACGAACAATAAGTCCCGTGTTCTACTCAACTTATATTGCTCGTTAAAATACTTCCAACGTCCATCAAAACCGTTGTTTATTACAATGATACGAAGCCTTTGCATAACTACTGGTGCAGCGGCGCCGTCCGCTAGAATCATTTATCATCCTCAATGTCCACCAGACGCCATCTTCAGCGGCGGCCGGGTCGCAGATCCATCAGTCGTCCGCTGATGACCTTGATCGCCCCAGGGCAGCAGCGCCGCCGAGTTAGTCCGCCGCGCCAGGGGAGGACCCGTTCATCACACACAAACAGGCCGGCTGCCGGCGGCGGGCTGTGCAGCGGCGGGCCGAGGTCAGGGAGTGTGACCTCTCCCCGCGTCTCCGCCGCACCTCGGCGTCGTGTGCGGCGCGGCGCCGCGTCAGCCGGCTTTGTTTTCCACACTGCGGCACTCAGCGCCTGTCGGGGCGGCTCGGGCCCCGTGTCCGTTCATCGCCGACGCCGACTGACTCCTAAGTGCTGAGTGTGTCCCCGGCGCCACGGCACCGCGGCGGAGGTGGTGCCGTGACCCAAGCTCGTGAGCCAAGCGGACACCGGGGGACTGAGGCCGACAGGCAGGGTGCAGCGTGGTGTCAGGAAGTGAGGATGGAATGCTCATTAACCATGCACATATCGTTATCGTAAAGTTGCATGACTGCAGTATTCGTGAAATCAAAGCCAAAACTTTGACATTTTGATGTTTTAAGCAACACCTTGATCATACGATCTTCCTTTTCCTGTTTACGTCTCTAGGAACCGGTGAAGTGCATGCCTTCGTGTTGTAATTGAAGAAAAAAGCATGCATATCGTTTACTGGTCATGCACAGAAAACTATTTCTAAGGCAATTTGCTACATGCTCTTGATCTTCTTTGCGCGAGAGAGAAGGTGGCGGCAATGCGTGGAGGCATTTTTAAGTATTGGCACGCCCCTCTGAGTGGAGTGCACGCATCAGTGAAGTACGGGAGGTGGGGGAGATTGCACGATATCAGCACAGGGCCCCCCGAATGCAAAACACTTACGATATCAGCACCCGATTGCCCCTCCACGACGTCAACATTCCACTCAGCAGCACACTCAGTCTAGGAGGCCACCAAAAGAACGCAGTTCACCGGATACTGTGCCGCAGCACACGAGCCTTTCAGTGCGGTGATGCTGTGCCGCATCACACATATACACTACACAATACGCATGCCTCCTGAGATGATACTGTGCCGCCGCACAGAAGCGGCCGTGAAGTTCAACGGAGACGGCAATCAACGACTGTTAGCTCAACGTGCACTGTCCATTCTCTTTCTACAGACAGTCTGCCTTTCATTTGCAGCAGCTCTCTAACCGGTTGTGAAATGCCTCATCACTGTACCAGCTCCGTTCATCGACGCCGGCAACTATCACCGACACAGACATGCTGGATATTGTTCCTTTCGCAACCACGTCCAAGGACCAGCCAGATGGCGCGTGAATCCAGTACTGTCTCCCTGCTCTCTCGCCTTAACTCTGCAGCTCTGCCTGCAGGGACAGCGAGGACCGGCCTGACCTCCGGACCAGCCTGACCTCCGGCTCCGGACCAGCTTGACCTCCGGACGGATGTCATCTCTGCGGTTTGTAAACGGAGCGGACCCTGCAACGGTCGCCGGAGCCCCGCTGCCGTATCGCAGTCCCGAGATGACCGCCAGCTGACGCGTACAGCGAGATGGCCGCGGCTGCTACGACGGGCCGCACAGACCGACGCACTCAACTGACATCGTAATCGCCGGCTAAATATTTATTGTCGATATCGCAACATATGACGGCTGTCGCTGCAATCTTTAAGGGTGTCGCTTTGTTTGCAGCCACGGGTGCAGAAGACAGTGCGCAGTACGCGTGAGGCGCGCGCAGTGCGCACGCCTCGTTTCGTCCGGGTGTTTGTGCGTGAACGTCGTGAGCGGTGCCACGCTGCCTGCGTTTATCAGAGCAAATACGCGTGCGCGTGCGCGTGCGTGACTCGCATCTGCCGCTGCGTCATCGTGCGTTTGTTCCGGGTGCTGGCCTCAGCTGATAACGCCGGCGTCATTCATCTGACAGAGCTCGCCGTCTGCTCCAGTTTTCCGCCACGGACCGCTCCGCTCCGCCGCACGTGAGACGGTTCTGCATTGCCTGCAATGACCAGCGGCGTCATCCTGGCAATGATCGCCCCTCGGCTGCCTGTCAGACAGCTGTGCCGACGGCGGTTCTCAGCCGGGGAGGCTGTCAGAGCAGGCCGGCTGACGGCAGGGCTGACGGCAGGGTCGACGGCAGGGCTGATGGCAGGGCTGATCAGGGCAGACGTCCGGTGTCGGTCCGCTGTCAGTCCGGTATCAGTCCGCTGTCAGTCCGGTATCACTCCGGTGTCGGTCTGGTGCTCTGCCGGGCTGTTTCCGGCACTGAGAACAATGGTCGGCGGCGAGGACACTGGAGTAGGACTGGGCAGCCGGGACGCAGCGCTGCCGCCCGAGCCGCGGAGGAGTTGGGTAACTGACACGCTGGCTGTCGTCGCTCGAGACAGCCGCGGCTGGAGGACCGGCCTGACGCTGCTGTAGACGTCAGCAGCGGCGGCGGCGGCGACAGCTGGCCCGGCCCGGAGAGTCTTCTCACGACAGCGCGTGCGGCTGTCGTCGCGGTGACAGCACCCGGCTCGGCTTGTCTTCCCACGACAGCGTGTGGTGGTCGTCGCGGGTCTGAACTAAACCGACACTGCACGCGCTGACGTGGGTAGACGATGCGGACGTCAGATGCAGACGCGCTGTCTGCGGAGTCTGTTGGTTGACAGACGGGAGATCAGAGACATGCTGGAGATAATTGACGGCTGACCTGTGCCTGACGTCGGCTCCGACGGAGACTCGATTGGCCGAGACAGGCGACCGGCGGCCGATCGCAGGGACTGAACGCGACGCTGGTCACGGCGTTGGTCACGGCGCTGCGGACTCAGCAGACGTCAGGCGACGTGGGCGGAACACACGACACCGACAGGACGTGCCTCCTGAGTCCTGATCCTCGGCGGAAGGCAGCCGATGTGGGGGGATCACATGCAGCACCGACAGGACATGCCTCCTTGCGATACACTCACAATCTAGTGTCAGATTAGCCACTGAGCCCGGCAAGAGTGACCCGCAGATCAGGTGTGTCACACTCCAAAGTGTCAGATATTGCGCCATATTTCTTAGTAGGCATATTGTGTAAAACCCCACTGCAGATGGCGTAGGTACTCGTGCGATAAGTACCGCTCAACGATGTCTTAATCACACTTCAGGCACTGGTGGAGAATTGTATACTTCTGTGGGTGTCCAAACACCCACAGAGGCTAGCGAACACCCATACGAAAAAAAGTAACACCCACGCAAAATTTCAAACACCCACGACACCCAAAAGCGTTT
>JARBER010160069.1:0-25836 GCA_030265075.1 Balanus glandula
TCCCCATCCGATCTGTTCGCAAGAATATTTGAGAGAGAGACGAAAGTTTTACGTGCGTCTGTACCGCACACCAACGTTACCTGGCCTTTAGAGCGACCGCTGCCACCTAACATATTTAACATATGAACTACGTAGTTTATTCACTTTAATATGCATTAAGTGTTTGTAAAAACTGTTCTCTTTATTTATAAGCTATAACGTTCTAAGAAACAGCAGCATTGTATTATATAATGCGAGGTTAAAACCAAACTATTTAAAACTTATAATGCTCGAAATAATGAGCAATTATGACAAAATTGCAGAAATATTTACGCTATTGTGCAAAGGGAAAGAGGCAGATTCTGCTACACGTCTCCTCCACTCCCCTACGAGATCTTGAGAACCGCTAGGCCGATTTTGATAAGACAAACACCTTTTAATTTGGTATGATGAAAATGCTCTTGTTGAAACCAGATTTTATTTGTTAAAAAAATAGATCAAGGAACAAAAAGAAAATGTTCTTGTCAATACGGCCTTGGGATTCAAGCTATTCTCATGAACTTAGTGTTTTTGAGCTTGGAATATACCGGTCCTTAACTCGTAAAAAGATAAGAACCAAAATTATAAATCGTTAACGTTTTCAGGGATGTAAAATGATGGATTAATTAAAAACAAACTAATATTTCGCATGAATGTTTTTGACTATATGAACGTAATTTATCGCAATGTTTTCTGTAGATTGTAGATTTATAACAAATACATATTTTTCTTGAATGTTTTAGACTATACAAACGTGACATATACAAATATGTTCTGTAAATGGTAAATTATGGTATATTGCGCAATGTAAATAGACATATCAGAGGCATCAGCGCATAACACTTTTTATAATTTTGCTAATTTTGGTTCGGCTTAATAGAGGATGCCGCCTCTTGTACTATTTCCTAAGGTGCGTCTCTGTCCCCATATAGGTTCAATGTATTATACACACATCGCAGCGAAGATGTTTTGGCTGATTATTACACCGCAAATTACGACGGAAGCTAGTGCCGCACAACTGCATTAGTAACAGCCTCACAAAACAGGAGTCCGACAGCTTCTCTGTTGGACCATTTTTATTATTTCAACACAAGACGTGAAATTCAATTTGAGGAAAAGCCACAAAGCTTAGAAAACTGGCCTTAAAGCTCAGTCTTAAAGCCTAATGATTCAGAAGCGGCAAACAAAAAAGACGTTGGGGAGAGGGAGGAGTAGAATTTCTCAGCACACACAGCTGGGAGCATGGTTCATTGCTAACGTGAGCACCATTTTATTCAATGTTTTTTATTGATAAGGGTAGTAGGGCACGACATTACAGTAGGTAAAGTTAACAACTGCCCGAGATATTTTCCGTATCATTTGTAAAACGGGTAATGCCAGATTCTTGTTTGAAGCGAAATTTATTGCATATATGTTTGATTACATAACACATATATTCAAGTTTGTACCATATACATGTCGCATATATTCAAGTGATGTGCAGTAATGTGCGCAGTACTTGAATGCTCCAGTCGTTAGTAATGGCGGAACACATATGAACTTTAACTTAAATATATTTGGGTGGAATTATTTCAACACCTTGTAATATATTTTCGTTTTGTCTGTCGAACTAACGTATTTTGTATTCAATACCTTGCATTAAAAAGTATATCAATATTCCGTTTGCATTTTTGACACATTGGCTCTGGTATATTATGTAGCATGCGTACATAATTTACCATTTGTATCGCCAATTTTGTATTGCCGGTTAACGCTATATAACATTTCCCTTCATGCTCCTGATATCCTCAGTAAGGTGTCACATGTCTGCTCTTCCCTTGGCCTACAAGCAGCGCCAAGTCGGAAATAGTCGCAAGAGATTGATGATCCAGTTTTCGCACAAACTCTAATAATAATTAATTAATTAATAATTAATTGAGTTGCTGTCAATTTTCTTAGATGAGATTTTGGCAGCTGATTTGTCATATCTGACAGCTTAAGTAAGTTTCATGGAAGAGGCTGCCGCCCGCTATGAGAGGAGCTTCGAAGATATTCCCTAACCATATTTCTTCCGGCGGTTGTTTCACACTCACGTGATTTATGTGAGAAGTTCGATCACCGATTTTGAGAGGTTCTTGAGACACGGAAAGTATGGTTCCTTGGATAATAGCCAAAACTATAATGCGGTATGCAATATTGAATACTATTCAGGCAATCGGTATAGCTAGTACCTAACTACCTACATAACTAATATTACCACAAATTTCGTTCGAACGGCCCATACTTTATACCATCTGTGAGAATAATTTAGGATAGAAGCTTGAAGTTGGAACGCTTGTCCGTAGAACGAAGCAGAATTTCCATGGTTTTGGCACTACTTTTTTTTGTCTTGCATGGGGCAGCACATCATCATACAAATAATATTTATCGTGCATGTGTAATGACTAATGGATGACTATAAATGGTTCCGAATATAATATTTGGTGTTGCATAGCTTTATTTGACAATGAGTATTCGTTCCATTCTAAAAAAATAAATCAGCTTGAGACGAACATAAAAGGTAAAGATTACATTGCAAGAGACCGCTGCAGTGGAATTCTTCAAACTTGAATACTTTCCATGTGAAAGAAACACAATGACACACTTCATTCACCGTAAGTTTGAAGCCATCAAACAAGTGCTATGTAAACAGGACTAATAATAACATCTGCAAATAATATTATGATATTTCAATAATTATGACTAGTAACACGGTAGCTAAAATGTCATAATCGTTTCAATAGGTAAATCGACGCGGTGGGAACATTTTGCAATGACATTCTTTACTCATCGTTGATTGAATGGTTTAAATACCAAAGAGGAGTTATATTGTCGTGTACTGTTTTTCAGTATGGAAAGAAGTAAAGAAGGAATTTGAAGTTTATTCGACTCGAAAGCTAATTACTAGCCTTTTTCACTATGTTTGTTTGCACTATGCAAATAACTTTTTAAAATGATTACATTTTAGCATGCTTTATGAAGCTTTCTTATCAAAGCATGTTAAAATGACATCAAAAGGCTGTTTTCACCGAAATCCATTGTGAAAATGGCTATTATAACATTTCAAGCGTGCTTGGTTTCTGACATATCACGACAATAGGGCGATTTTTCCCTTGCATTTATCATTCCCTTAATTGCATTATCAGTACACTACGTGTAACGTACGGACACCGGCTGAGATGACAATGACAGCCGGTGTAAGAAAATGACAATGACACATCTTCGTATAGGAAGAACACAGTGCAATTTAATGAACTATCTTCCATTGATATTGTTCCGATTAAAGTCTTTATTCAGTTTCCTAGCTTATTACGATGGGGCCGCATTTTGTTTCTTTCATACAATTGTATATCTTCGTCATCCAATTTTTACAGCAGCATCCAACCGTTGTGTCTGTCAAGTCCAACAATAATTTTCGTGTGAGACTCGGTCAGCACCTTTCAGTTTGTTCAACGACTGAATGTTGTGTCATTGAAGGAAGATGAAGAAAGACAGATTGAAAAATTGGTTATTTACATGGTTTATTATCTGACACGCTATGGCTATCTTTCAAATACTAAACACTAGCAAATATGCTTACTTGTCCTGACATACTCGTATGACGTCATCGCTTATCAGTGACGCCTCAGCCAACTTTTACCAGTTGCGTTGCTTCTCTTGTCTAGGACTATCGCAACCAGTTTGAACAGTTGACGTCTCTCAAACGATCGAGATTCAAGCCCGGAGTAAACATTAGCCAGAAGTAAGCTTCGTTATGGAGCACGTAACTGCCGCTTTAAGGGTAAACAATTTCCTTTACGCTAAGTACAGTAACGACATTAACGAAAAATACGCATAACTACTGTGAGGTTTGTGTCATTTTTAGAACATCTTTTCCACACCTTTATAGAGCGGAGCGAGGTCCTTCCTTAGCTGCAGAATTGCACATATCAGCGACCGGATTCCATCCTACCCGTGGTTTACAGTTACAATTATTTCTGTCTAGCCGCCTGATGTCTGATAAATTGCACAAAGTCGTAAACGTATCCGATTAAAGTTGTTGAATTATGCATTGTCAGGCTACTGTGTTGTGCATGTGTTCGCCGACGCATCACCCTGTATGTTCAGTGTTCATTTGTGGTGGCTGCGGCCATGGCCCATCGGCCTCGAGGCTCCAACTCGGCCCGGCCGGCTGTTTATCATGATGATCCGTTGTATTGGTGGGTACTGTATCGTGATGTTACATATCATTTGTTACCCTTCGCTGTATGCATATGATATATACTTGCGCTTGTATTTCGGACTCGACCTGTGTCGCCTGTTAGAGCGCTGACCGCCAATATCAGCATGTCAGCATTGACCGCCCATATAAGCGATGACCTCCCATATCAGCATTGACCGCCCATATAAGTGCTGACCTCTCATATAAGCGCTGACCGCCCACATCAGCGCTGACCGCCCATATCAGCACTGACCGCCCATGTCAGCGCTGACCTCCATATCAGCGCCGACCTCCCATATCAGCGCTGACCACCCATATCAGCGCTGACCTACCGTGTCAGCACTGACCTACCGTGTCAGCGCTGCAGGAGCTGGCTGTCCGCAATAGGCACAGCTCTCGACTGGTACCGGTGATGCTCAGCAGCTCTCGACTGACACCGGTGGTGCCAGGTGCAGCGCGAGCAGAGCAATGCACACACGTCACACAAGCAGAAATGTAGGTTAATATATAAACATAAATATTGTGGAACAATAAGCTTGGTGAGATATATATAAACAAATATATATTCAAAATAATATAAGCGTGTTTTAGAAACCTGGAATTTGACAGTTCATCGGCGGTAATCCTCACAATCGCTCCTAAGCCTCATAAGTTTGAACGAGTAGGTCAGACACAAGTCCAGATGTTCATGCTGATACCGGCCTCCGATGTAATGCGATATGAATTAATTCATGTCCACCGGAAGCAATGGTTCCGGTAAAAGTTATCGGACATAAAACTCGATGGATAGCCTATTGGGGGCCTGCAACTGGCATCGCCTTAGTCCTCAGAAAGTCGACAGTTGAATGCCAGCAAGGCATTCAATGTATGCATGCACAAGCACATAATAGACCCACAAAGCTAGTGGCAATTGGTATGCTTTGACCTTTGAGTTTAGAGTCCAAGTTTTAAAGTCTATTATGCCTGCAGATTACATAACTGCTTGACTATGTACATCATAAACTTCGATTCACAGTCAATTTATAATTTTGAAACAGACTTTGACTTGTTTTAAACTTAATAGCCGAAACATAAGACTGTTTTCCCTTCAAAATATTCAAATGGCTTTATTCCTCAACAATACAAAACTCTTTACGTTTTGCGTCAAGATATTAGTTCATGGGGAATATGAAAAAGCCTTCTATTACGAGGATACGTTTCAGAAATGTTTAATAACTTCTCCATTATGTTATCATGTGTTATTCTTGATGACATGACTCCATTTTTTTTCACTGATTCTTGTAGGGTCGTCAGAAGTCATCTGAAATCACCAATACTGTTTTGTAAATAACCCTCGTCATAATGAAGAAATGGAGGAAAATCAGCGCTTTCCCTGTCTGTTCCAATCCTTCACTATTTTCAGTAGCGCTTGTCATGACGTCATTACAGGAGAAAATTCACATCACCAGCCTGGACCGCCCTGTCGCTCCAGCCTGGACCAGCCTGGCCCGCCCTGTCGCTCCAGCCTGGACCAGCCGGGACCGCCGTCGCTCCAGGGCTGTACCTAGTATACGAGTATGTGTAGGCCGTAGGGTCTTGGTTTCAGCTTTAACATCAATTTATGTTCGTGCAAATAGTACTCGGCATGAGTGCTGGGAAGATCATACAGTGGTCCAGCGGGATGGTCCAGCGGAATGGTCCAGCGGAATGGTCCAGCGGGATGGTCCAGTGGGATGGTTCAGTGGGATAGTCCAGCGGTATGTTCCAGCGGGATGGTCCAGCAGTGGTCCAGCGGGATGGTCCAAGGGTATGGTCCAGCGGGATGGTTCAGTGGGATGGTCCAGCGGGATGGTCCAGGGTAATGGTCCAGCGGGATGGTCCAGGGTAATGGTCCAGCAGTGGTCCAGCAGGATGGTTCAGTGGGATGGTCCAGCAGGATGGTCTAGAGGGATGGTCCAGTGGGATGGTCCAGAGGAATGGTCCAGCAGTGGTCCAGCGGGATGGTCTAGCAGGATGGTCTAGAGGGATGGTCCAGTGGGATGGTCCAGGGGAATGGTCCAGCAGTGGTCCAGCGGGATGGTCCAGCAGTGGTCCAACGGGATGGTCCAGCGGGATGGTCTAGAGGGATGGTCCAACGGGATGGTTCAGCAGTGGTCCAGCGGGATGGTCCAGCAGTGGTCCAACGGGATGGTCCAGCGGGATGGTCTAGAGGGATGGTCCAGCGGTATGGTCCAGGAGTGGTCCAGCGGGATGGCCCAGTAGTGGTCCAACGGGATGGTCCAGCGGGATGGTCTAGAGAGATGGTTCAGAGGGATGGTCCAGCGGGATGGTCCAGCGGGATGGTCCAACGGAATGGTTCAGCGGTATGCTCCAGCGGGATGGTCCAGCGGGATGGTCCAGCGGGATGGTCCAGAGGGATGGTCCAATGGGATGGTCCAGCGGTGGTCCAGCGGTGGTCCAGCAGTGGTCCAGCAGTGCAGCCCAGACTCAGGTCCAGCCAGGTGTGACGGGCTGGTGTGACCTGAGGTGTGACCCGGGCCCCGGTGTGTGACCCCCAGCTGACTGATTGCGGTGCTGTTATGATCCCAACAGCAGATTGGCATGCCAAGTGTCGATGAAAAAGCAGACTACAGTCGACAGTTGGCAGACGAAATCCCACGGCATGGCAGATGACAGCATGTGCAGGCAACACTCAGACAGTGAACATGCAAGGCGCTGGGTGCAGATCAGAGAATTAAGTCGGGATTTACATAAGCAGTAATCGTTAATGGACATGAAGAGAAGAACAAAGCTCGAAGTTCTGGAGCGTCACAACCAAACGACAACTCCTGGTGGTTACAGGCATACAGGCTTACAGGCATATGCTGGTTTGTGCAGCAATACATGGTAGCTGGGAAGCATCAGCTGGTTAGGAAAGAACCAGAGGAAGTTTGTATCACAGGACCAAACCCACTCTGCATGTAAATCATTGGCCAAGTGCTACACATATGAAGAACATATGCGGGGTCATGCATTCACAACATCCATTTGATGTGTACTAGCTGGGGTTCAGAATAAAGCGTTGGAGCACATAGGTTGCAACATTAATGTGTGCTTATCTAGCCTGCGTTAAACAGCCTCAGTCAGGACGATGAGCACTGTGGCTGGCCACTGGTGGCGGCACAGTGACAGGGGCGACCCGGTGACAGCGGCGCAGCGACTCGGTGACTGAATCACCGGGCGGTGACAGTGTGGCGGCGGCGGCCAGCGTCGTAAAGCGTCACCACAATTACCCCGCGAACGTCACCACAATTACCCCGCCCACATCACCGGAAGTGAAGCCGCCGGACCAATCCCGGGTTACGACCGGCGGGCGAGACGGCAAATTAGCACAATTTGAAAACATCTCATCTCATCCAGCGTGCTCGGGTGATCAAACATTGAAAGTGATTAGAATGGAAATCGCGGCGGTGTACGAGGAGCCATTGCAGACGAGGCATCTCGTCTAATATCCGGCGCCAGCTGCTTAACAACCGTGAGAAATCAACCACCAACCGCGGTCACGAAACCAAACAAAATCCAACTTCTTTATGTTTATTAACGAAACTTAGGAGACGCGAGACACAACAGAACACCAAGGCACCTCACAACACCGACGTTACCTGCATAGGGTCCGGCGGACTCGAGATATACGACGGCAGACTTGTCTTCATCAGCGACACCGACCCTCCGAGCTGCGACAGCATCAAGCTCGTGCGCAGCTTCGCCAGCTCCAGGCCCGACAGCGTGTCCAGTCCCCATCCGTGCGCCGCCATCGCTCGCGTCAGCTGACCGCACCCGGCGCCGCGCCGCCCTCAGTGACCTGACCTGACCTGACCCGCGGCGACCCGAGCGGGGAGCTCTCCGCGGGGCGTCTGGCGTCGGTGGGTGCGCCGCTGCTACTGTCGCCTTGAGACGCTGCCCGCCGGGCCGTCGGCAGCGACGAGAGGCGGCGCGGCGGGCCGACGCCGCCGACGCGGCCGACGGAGCGGCGCGAGAGTCGACGTTGGCGACGGCCGACGGAGCCGACGATGGGGACGGTCGACAGGTGGCGCCACCGCCGGCGACAGAGCTCAGCTACACATGGTCGCTGCTTTACATCTGGTCTTGGGGTAGATCATAAAAGGACGAATTCTCGGAATGAAATGAGGAATTGCACACTGTGTATTGTTGAATTGTTGTGGAAAAAGCTTCACTGCAAGTCTAGTTGCGACGTTGAATGTGGGTAACGGCACTTGTCGTACTTAGCAATCACGTTTGAATTAATTCCGAATATAAACATTGGCCACAAAACTTGAGCACCAACACTGCTCACTGCTTCGGGCTAGTCGTAAAAGTTGTACCTACTGGCTGATATATCAGAAAATAATTTTAACTCGTGACATGCGGTCGAAGGAATGGCCTTCGGTGTCATTAAAGCCTTCACGACGCGTCCGAAAAACAATGCGGCTAATGTCCGGCAACAACCATTTCACCTCCAAAAACTGCACTTTGAACTCGTCAGACAAAATCGCAAACTGAGCTTCCCTGTCGATAAAAGCAACTCGAACAACAGCTAGCGAGCACACACACAATCAACCACACCGAAACCAACACCATGACTGACTCAAACCTCACGCTGCACACCATGCTGCACAATACAACCAGAAATGGATGAAAAACAGCACCCGTTCTGTCAGTCCTCACGTAATCCATGGGGAGGGACCGGCTCGCTCGCTTGTTCCAACTCGACGCTCGAAAACGACCGGCGTCGCCCAAAAAACTCGCCAAAGACGCAAAAATGCTCGCCGGCGCAACCGACCCCGGTCAAAGGCAGGATTAGGCCGTCGTGCTCGGCGTATGCAAATGGTAATGATGATCTACGGTCTGCAGGTGGGAGCCGGCCTTTGTTTCAGCGGCAACGCACCCCGCTCGGAACGGGAAGCCGCCTCCAATCTTCACCTCGCGCTGCTTTGTTTCTGCCTCTCTTCGTTTTGTTTTTCGGCGCTCTGTTCCCACGCCGACACAAAATAAACACAGTATGCAAAACGCGCCCGGCAAAAAGTGGTCAAAGCCTGGCCGACTGGAGTGTACTTGAGCGGTTCACATATATGTCACGTGTTAATCCCCGGTCCCAAACAGCGCCGGGACGCGGCCTGACTGGCGAAAACTCGCCGACTAATCCTTTCTCATGGCATTATTTCAGTATGCAGATTCGCCATTGGTAATTTGAAAACTGGCGCCGGCGCCGCGGCATACTAATTAAGCCGGTTATTTGTGTTAGCCGCCGGGAAAAATACCAATAAAGTTGCCAATCACGGTCTGGTCTGGTCTGGTCTGGTTTAGCGCGGGTCGACCGGTAGCCCGGTGGCCGGCCAGACAGCAGTGGTGGGCAAGATGTGGTGCTGTGGAGAGTGGACGCGGCGCGTGCGACCGCCGCGTGACGAGACCAGAGCGCGCAGTGGTTCCGTGTTTGCCAGCTGTAAGACGGTGAGGGGCATTGCGAAGGTCTTGGGAACGATATTGACGATTGCAGTAGGTAATGTGTATGCAGGTCAACGATGTTTCTTATAGGAGGTAATATTATCGGGGGAAAGGACTGCAGGTTTTAGCTACAGATTTTAACCAGACGTTTTTTTGTGGCTTGAACTAATCGCTTTTGCTACGCATGTGTGCAAGAACGTTATTTAGTAAGGTATCAAATAAAGTTAGTAAGGTTTAGTAAGTTTAATAAGTGTATTATTCTGCTATTCAATTCTCACAAGTGAAATTAAAACACTTTGCCAGCAATGCCTCGTACCGAAATTTTCTATATTGTTTGGGATTGAAAAGAAGATGCAAATTGCAAGTTAGCATTAAATGATTCTTCGTCTCAGTGAATTGTTCTATCACAATCCACAAGGACGTTTTCGATTAATAAATGCAGACTTTTTAACTTAAATAGTAACACATAAGACACAGCCAGGAAGAGCAGAAGGTAGCAATAATCTCGCTATTTTTGGTAATAAATCAATAAATTTATATTTTGCGCAATTTGCACAAACGTTTACTAGATTCTAGTTATATTTAATTCAAATATAGCTTCAGTAAATACAAATATGATCCATCTAAAACAAAATTCCTTTTTTTCGTCCAACCTTTAACGGCAGAGTTAAGCAAATAAGAATGTATTACTAGCCAATTAGTTCATGCCAGTTATATACGGGGTGCGAACGATAAATAACGACAATCATTACGAAATCGCAATTATGACGGCAACTTCCATGAAACAAATATCGATCTGAAGATGATGTTTGTTGACAGCCCGCTAACAAACACCCTATACGAAGAAATCGCAAAAAAAAATGCAGTCAGGGTAGCGAAGTGGCCAAATGTTATTCTGCCAGACTTCGTGCAGGTTCCCCGTCGGCCATGCTTCCGTCTTGTTGGCATTGTATGCGATGCAACGTCCTGTTAAAGCACGTAATACTGGTGCCCTGCGATGTTTTCCATCAATGGCATAACAATGATGCCCATTATATTGATCCATGCATCAGCATTAGAGCCCTTCATGGGACATATTTTTAGCTCCCATCCCATTCCATCCCATTCAGCCAGATCCAATCAATTTTATTATATATTCATATTTGATTGGGCTCCCATTTCCATCCATTTTCACAAAATACAGCATACTTTATATTTTGTAGTTGTAAAAGGTGATATAGTCTGTCTCATTCCAATCCAAATCCATTCCATTTCTATGAATTTCCCAAAAGTTTTTCCCATTTCCATCCATTTCCATTCCATTTCCATATCCATATAGAATTTCCATTCCATCAAGGGCTCTACCAGCATTCAACCTCAAACAAAAACAAGTCAGAAAATAATTTTCAAATCAAACTCAAAGAAGAAGAAAAAGAAAGAAAATTCAACACAAAGACGAAAAACGGGCAAGATCACCCTCATCACCATCACCATCAACCCCAGTGAGGATACTCACAAGAAACATCACAGTGTGGGACTTTAGTAGGCCTATTTGTTCACAGAAACAAGTTCGGTGTGCTCGCCAGAAGCTAGTCAGCTAGCTACTTAATTTTTTACTCGATATTTATCGGAAATTTGTTGAACTTTACAATCTCATCCAGCCGATCCAGCGCGAAGTTCGGTGGTAATGGTTGACGACTTGTGCTCCTGCATTGTTGCACAGTGCACACTCAGTCAGCAGCGTGAGAAGCGCTCTGAAGGTATAATACGTTGCATAATAAGCAGTTTATGTTTTGCACATTGCTACATAAATCAGGCAATGTTATGTTAGTCAAAACGTGCTCTAAAAACTGTCCTATTTTATCGTCCGCACCCTGTAGTTACCTAACGCACTGGTTTACGTCAAGCTTGACTGAAGCAGGATGCCGACTCCCACATTTATAAGCACTTAAGATTTGCTTTAATTTAAATACATTACGAACTCATGTATAGGCATTTTTAACTGACCTGTTCTTGAATACTTTAAAAATAGAGTGCTTAAGTTAAAACCAGTCTTACCAACCAAAAGTATTGCTTTTGTTCACGGAGCTCTTCTAATCAAGTTACAATAAAGTTCAGAGAGGCATATATTTTTATTATATCAGCTACTAAAATAAATGTAATTCGATTGAAAAAGATCCTTGATTGAAAGTTAATCTGTTAGCTAAGGAAAACATATTTAATTTAAATACTATTATTATTACACTTTGAGGATAACTTTTAAAATTAAGAAATTCTAACATGTGTTGGTGAACAAGCTTCAGGATTACCTTTTTTCGCAATTGTGTGCTAGAAACGTTTCCATAGGCAACGTTGATGGGGGTAAAATATCATCATGAACTTTTTTAAACAAAACTTGTTAAGTTTTGTTTTCTTCAAAAAGATATCCTCACAGCGAAAACATCCATCTTAAAAATTGCTATTAAAGCCTATCAACGGCTGCCTTGTGTGAGCGGCGAGGGAACATAATAAAGCACATCAAATTATTTGATGAAGTATTGATGTAGTTTTTTCAAAGTTATCAAGAGGATATACACTTATTTACTGCAAAATTCAGGATATGATAAACTTATCTGATATACTTATAAAGTCCTTAATTTTATCGAATTTCAGAACTTTGTTCATTGCACCAGATTGGTGCAGTATATACATAAAGCGTAAAGTTTACTATGTGTAGGCTAGTTAATACACATTTAAAATTCAAATGATGACTGGTAGCTTCAAGAACATCATTGATTGCATTTATAAGTTGGCAAAATTTTAGATAAGGTGCAATATCATTTTGTATAGTCAAAGATGTTACCATGTACTGGACGTCACACGTAATAAAATATTTGTTAGCTGCCATGTTGTTTAATGCGCTGCACTGGCTTAATTTCAGTCCATGGACGTTTCTTCCACAGGCTAGTCCGCCGGCACCTTTTCTTCCAATAACTCAATATTGCAATGATAATGATGATTCGCGTCAGCTATGCCTATTTTGTTGTTTTATATGAGCAGTTAAACGCAAACTTATGGCGAAAATCTTCATTAATGCCAAAGCAAATATGTATTTGTTTCCGGCCACATTAGGAACTAGCAGAAATTGGACATTAATAACAATGCCTAGCTTGTGTCCCCACCTTTATCACTAATGACAAATGACATTAAGATCAGAGAGAATGCTGACCCCGCATGGCGTCAGTCCGTTGTACCCTGACGATCAGCCGGCCGCTGCCGTCGGCGGCTCGATCTCCGATCCGACGCACGTCGAACCGCTAGGCTCCGCCCAACCGACGGCGTTGCCATGGCGACGCGAATCCGGCGCTCAATAATCGGTAAAAATCGTCGGCGCGAGCTACGGCTCGTGCCAAAAACGTCCGCCATACCTGTGTTTTGCATCGGCGTTTTTGCAGACGGGACAGGGAAACACGCAACTATCGCACGCAGGTGGCGGCACGTCAAGACACAGCACGACAGTCGAACTGCTGCTCTGTTATTACCAATCAAAGGCTGGTGGACGGCGGCGAAAAATGCCGGCGGCCATGTTGGCTGGGGCAGATGCGATGTTGGGGTATCCGGCTGGCGGCTGGCGAGGGAGGCCGGTACTCGGGATCGCTTAGGGCGTCACACACTGCTGGCTAGTCGCAAAGCAGCACGTTCACAGCTAAGTCGAGGTAAATTTCGCGCAGGTAATTACCAGTGCGTGTGGGTTTTGGCCGAAGCTTCCGTGAGTATACGAAATGCAGATTTATTTCGAGCTCATTTAGATTCATGAGTTAGGGAACGCACCCTAATTGTGCGCAGGCATGATCGTAAAAGTGATTGTTTTCAAGAGTTGAGACGATTGCATTTTAAATTAGCTGTCATTAAAATGAAGCAATTAATTTTAGTGTGCTTCAATTTGTGCCCCCTTGCATCGCTGTTCCCAGACTCATGTTCCCCTGCAGGCAAGTTTAGCACCGCTCATGACGCAGTAGGTAGAGGATACTATTCAGTTATAAACCAGAACTCTATGTTCTGATAATTCCAAAGTTATCGGCTGCTCCTATGTTTGGTGCGTTCTTTGCGTGTGTGCACGGAGTCGGGCTGAATCAGTTAGTAGGTATGCTGTTATATACTCAAACTCCCTAAGCCTTGGGCTCACTTTTGGCTACTGGCGAGGTCATTCAATTATCAAGCCTGGACCTGTAAATACAGCCAGACGGTAAATTACGGCACCTGACAGTCGCATCGTAAAACCCAAAGACCACCACCAACGAACTGCATGCAACAAACCAGCATGTTATCAACTCTCTTATTAAAGGGAATAGTCTGCCTTCAATGTTGTCTACTAACCATAAGATGTATTTCGAGCGAAAAAAAAGTATGACCATTGCTTGAACAATGCAATTATTTTTCGAAAAAATTAGATGTTTCTCATTTTTCATTTAAAACTCACTCACTGTTTGAAGAGTGTTAAATCAAAATGGCATTCTTAAATTGCTCGGCTTATATTTGCCGCATTTTTGCTGGCAAGAAAAAACAAATATACAATTCAAAAGAGCTGACTATTCGGTTTCAGATCACCACAGACATAGCTAAATAGGAATTCCGTTTTGGCAGCACGACGTCAGAAAAATGTTGCCGCTATTTAAGGTGAAACGAGAAACGGTCTTTTGTATGGACAACGTTTTTAAACAACAAAAACATTTCACCCGAGCTTCAGACATTATTTTTTGTTCGATACCGTGTAGACACACATGAATAGTTGTCAAACTTTGTTTAACTTATATCTATAAGTTAAATAAGTTGATACGTTTTGTTCCGACTCGTCATATGGTTTCTTCCTACTTCATCTGATTTATTTTGGTAAATATATCGCCGGTGGAATCCGGTCAAACACACACCAAACTTCTTAACTTCTAACTTCTTACAAATGTGAATTTTCCGCTTTATTGCATTGCATACCTGCTTGGCTCTTATCTGTGGAAAACTGTCGTCATATATGAGCGTCGAAGAACACAGGGAAATCGTTTCATCAAAGGCTGCGACAATATCGTCTATCCACATTGTGTATCCGCATATGAACAGCTTTTGAGATATGCTGACTAAAAGGTAAATTTCCGCATTTTCAAGTAGTATATTTGGGATTCCTCTTTCGGTAAAACTTAAGCAGATATCAGTTAAGTAAAATCAGAATTATATTTTAATGAAGCACCCTGAGTGTTCAGTGTTGAAGCACTTTAAGTCAGCAATACAACCAAACATAAGACAGCTTGACGATCAATTCCGTTATATACGCTTTACTCCCAAGCGTGTCTGCATCTGATCCTAATAGGAGAAGGGTTGTTCTGAGGGCGGGGCGGGGCGGGGGGGGCGGGGAAGGGGAGCAGCAGCGTCACGTGCCGGCCTCGTGGCCTAGCTACTGGTGAACGTCTCGCTATCTCGAACATTGGCCCTCATAAATTCGTCCCGGCCCGGACGACGGCCGCCTCCAGAAACGCCGCCTATTTTAAGAGTTTCATTTTCGCAGCGATATTGCCCGTAAATTGCCACGATCTGTCAAGTCGCTGCGAGATAAAGCAGGCAATGTGAAGAGCCGCTACTGATTGAGGTTGGCTTCTCTGGAGCTGAGGTCATGGACAGCATGTCAGTTCTGTAATTAAGGCTAGGTCAATAGCCGAACCGGTCTTCATGTCACTCACCAATTCTGCATTGTAGTGCACATGTTTAGCTATCATATTGTTTTGTGATTCCAGCAAATAGTCCTGTTTTAGTTTCGGGAACGCATTCAAGCTGTTTTATGTTTCGGGAACGCAGCCTTTATATTTATCAACGTCGAAAGATATAAGATATTCGTGCGCACACACCGTCGAGAGCTCTTCCGTCTGCTCGGAATTCAAGCACGAGTTCCAGGGCGGGGGAAATGTGTGGGCCGGGACACAGCTCGTCTGGTGATTTTGCTCTCCTTTGATCCTGCTCTGTTCCGGCGGCTCTATTCCGCTGCAGCGGCGGACGAGCTGCTTTCTTAAAAGGATCACGTTTTATCCGACAAACTTCTAATGGACTCTCTTCCGGCCAGCCGCCGGACAGAAATTAGACCAGCCGACGACCGAGAACAAATCTTCAAACTAGTCTGAAATGGTGGATACAGAACTGCAGAATATGTCTCACATGTTGGGGAAGTTTTGTTTCGCTATGCGCAGCCTAAATACGTCAATAACAATATTCATCTTTTTATGAAATTCACGTAGATTGCAAAGTAAGCCTAATGGGTTCTTCATGACACATATGTATTCATTTTCTGAACTATTTATTCGGAGCCGGGGGATATTAATTTGTTCCGTCGATGTGTACCCATCTTTTGAGAAACAAAATATTGCGAGACCTTTAAAGTTTAAACATTCTAGAATGATCAGTAGGAATGCAAATGTTTCTTGTTCCTCACTGTTTATGTCATCATGCTCAGTGTACCAGTGAGTAAGTACGTGACATAAATACTTTAATATTACCCCGGCACCAACTGGAATATCTCACCAACCACGACCCGTGGGGGGAGGGGGGAGGGGGGGTTTGCTCAAAGTGGCACCTCTTCTATCTTTCAAACCAAAGATCGCAGCGAGACGTGCAAGGTGGCTATCGAAAGGTTTCAATGAGCTCAGTCTAACAAAATCTAAAACAAATTACAGGTCACAGGTCAGGTGAGGGTCAGGTGAAGTTCAGGTCAAGGTAAGATCAAAATTCAAAATTTACATATTTTTTGTTTTACGAATATGCGATCATTGTAATCCTTTCTGTTGCAACTTGTGTCATACAATTTGTGCTCAAAGGCATTATGCAACTCTCTTATACGCAAACGAAAAATTGAAAACAAAATGCCTACTGCCTAGGTCAATGTCCGGTCACAAAAGGTCACTGAACTATCAAAAGGTTTACGAATGTCATTCGACACATGGTTTACTGGTCATTTTTCGCGTAAAACTCGATAACATGAGGGAGGTTACAATCGGATGTCATGCAAAGTCAAGGTCAGATCAAATAAGATTGTTTTTTCTTCTAACCATTACGATCCTATGATGGTAGTTTTATTGCCTTTACAGGTGAGTGGCCCACCCTCAGATCAACGCGAAATGTATTCATCTAAATAAACAATGCATGTTTCTGGACCATTTTTGTCTCAGAAAGACAATGTTGACATTTGTTTGTCTGGTCAACTATCCCTAAAAGAGTAAATTTGAAAAAATATGTCATTAGTTCCTACATACACTTGGAAAGTCATAGCGCAGTCAGAAATATAGATATTGTTTTGAAATTTGATTTAGTATTGTAGCAACTTAGTTCTGTTACACATCTTCCGTTTTTTATTGTTTTTAAATCGTTTTTTGTTTGTAAAAAATCCGGTTTATACATTTTAAAGGGTGACAAACTCCAAATTTTGAAAGTCCGAGATAGCCATATAGTAAACAAATGCTTCCTCTTTTAGAAAAGGTTACGGCTTACCATTTGCTTTCAAGTGATTTTCTGCGCATTTAAAAAAATATGTTTTTTTGTCAAAAATGCCATTACATGACATCACTAAAACGTGATTTTGTCAAAAGGTTTTCAAAGAATTGTGTTTTGATTATGTATTTGAGAGTAAATTTGACAGGAGCAAAGGTATTGAAAATTTAGTGTCGATATATGTATTTTGGTAAATAAGAAAATGAAGGGGTGCTGTTTTTAGCACACCCTACGGGTCGCGGGTTAACCTCACGATTGATTGTTGTCTTATTTTGTAAAAGCACACACGAATAATTCAGCGTCAACTAAGCATTCATTTCGGTGCATTTACGGCTCGATTTGCTGCACGTGAAGACGTTAAGCCCTCAATAACAGCCGGGGTCATGACTCAGCGCTGCCCGGGGGACTCGCTATCGTGCCTCGCCAGGTGTGTGGGTTCCGGCCACGCTTTCTACACCCCTTTTGCTATTTCCCTTCGCGTGCCTGTTCTATCCACCGGCTCACGAATGAACCTAGCGACCTTTAACGTGACAATTTAATTTATCGTTATTCAGGTGAGGTTCTGCAAAGATATTGCTAGTTAATTGGAAGTAAGTAACGGTTTTACGATTTTTTAGCACTATTCTGCTCCCGAGACGTTGTGTTTTACATAGTATAATGCGTAGTTAAATGATAAGAAATGAAGAATAATAATTTATGCAAGCTGTACAACAACTGATTAACAGGTCAAACATGTGTTCATGTCAAATATTGATTGGTCTGTCTTGTTTTGTGTAGTCCTTTATGCTTGACGCAACGTTGGGCTTGTTTGATCAAGGACAACCGAGCCTCTGACATTATAGAATAGATGTGAAATGATAGATAACATGCCAATCATGTATATATTTTTTTTAGATGAAAACGAAATCAAGGAAAAATACAAGCTTTCGTCATCACTGCCATCATCGATGATGGCAGTGATGCCGTAAGCGTGTATTTTCTTTGATTTCGTTTTTATCTGAAAATATATCATTGACATGTAATCATTCATCATCACATCTATTTGTCAATCATGTCCATTATCATGTCAGCCATGCAACGCATCAATATCTCTGGCATTAGCGATCCTGTTTTACTTTTCCAGGGACCGGACAATGGGTGCTATTTTTTCTCGTTCAGTGTGTAAAAATTCAGCTTCAGCGTGTAACTATATCCCGGGATCATCTTTTTAACAAAAGTAAAGTTGATTTACTTTTAGTTAATAGTTTACTTAAATGGAAAACTTTAAAGTAAATAATAACTCATTTACTTTTACATCGAGTTATGCTAAAATTAATGTAAAGCAGTTATCCAATGGTAAAAACCTACAATCTCAATCGGGGCAAAGTGGTTGAAAAGATATTAGCTTCCAAAAAGCGTAACGTAAGACCGTGACGGGCCATATTAAATGTATCTTTGCCTAATAAGTTGACGAGAAAACTCGTGGTTACTTTACGCCCGATCGTTAATAATCTCAATAAATCAGACCACCAATAGGCATATGACACGGTCTATGGCATCGTTCACATTACAAAATCAGATTCCTTGTGCAGAGAGCAGATCTGTTTTGCCCTTGCGTCGCTTCTCAGAGCCTCTCGGTCGCTGAGCGTCCACTCAAAGATGTGGCTCTACTCAGGGGTCAGGAGCATGGCGTCGCCGGACGAATGTTCAGTCCAACAATAAGTGTTGTGGCTATCCAGGAGTGAGGTCCCCACTCATAAATGGGTACTGGTTGCAGAGTCGGCTAGTCAGCGGTTGCCGGCTGCATAGTCAGGCTAGGCAGCGTGTGCCGGTCGGCTGCATAGTCAGACTAGGCAGCGTGTGCCGGCTGCAGTCATCTAGGCAGCGTGTGCCGGGATGGTGGAGAGCCGGGTCGGGCTCAGTAGTTAACGAGCGGCCTGAGCGACGCCAAAGTGTCCGTCATTCGGTGCAACAGGGGGTCGGTCGGGCTGATTACAGCGCGGCCGCACCGGTCGAATGGCACACTCATCCATCGCGGCTGGTTAGCTGGGCAGCGGCGCGAGTCAGACAGGCCAGAGTTGGGTGTCAGACGTGTCAGAGTCAGAGTCTGCCAGGCTGGAGTAGGGCTGGGATACCAGTCGGTCAAATGACGATCCTTGGAGTGCCTCTTAGACTGCATGAACATTGAACAGTGGTCTGCCTACCGATGTGAGGTCAGGAAAAGACTGCCTTCAGTGCTGTATGTCGGCAAGGAAGCATACGAATCAAAAGCACTACTGCTGTAAGCGTTTATAATGTTTTTGGTCGATACAAATATGCATTTCGAACAAGGCATATTATCTACCAGATTCAGACAATTTACCTCAAAGCTGAGAAACTGTATTGACGGAAGTCAAGACTTTATCAACTACAAACAGACTTTTAGCTACAAACTGTATGCAGAATCTTGCTACCCAGTCATTACAATATCAGTAAACAACTGTTCGAGGCGAGGACCGAGCGGTACATGCAAACAGCAAATGTAAACGGTTTAAATATGAAACGGCACGGCAAGACAAGTGTGCAAAGACTGTCTTCCAAAGATGAGCAAAACGCTCGATAGCTTAACCGTGCTTATATCTTAGTATGCGTAGAAGCCTTCAGCTGACTCGGGCAGGTAGTTCAGAGATATGACAGTGATCTGCACGTGTGCAGTGCACTGTGCACAATGCAAACGTGCATAGAGACTCTAAGAATCCGCCAAGCGCAAACCTCTTAGCAGCTCCTCCATAGCATGCGTCCACATTTTCATCTGAATACGCGACTAAAGCCGTGACGTCATTTGATATAATCCGCTGACGGCTGGGCACACTCAGCTGACAACGTAGTGTTAAAGGTCATAGACGAAAACAATCAGACGTTTTCCTCATCAATTTAAGCTGAACTTAGCATTGAGAGGTCTTGAAATGGATAATGCTATTTTGTATCATCATTTTAAGGGTTTTTAGAGCTATTTTAGTGCTAATGCTGCTTCCTAATTCGTGTTAGAGTGATCAATGACATCATTATTCATGGGATGCAAAGAATAGATACTGAATTGCTTGTTCTACATTTAGTTAAGCTAGAATTAAACAGTTTTTATCAGAAACTTAAACTAGATATGAATATATCAACAGAAACATGTCACAATACGTCATCTGAAAACGCAGTAGCGGCTGTGAATTCGAACGTTGCGTTGGAAGCTTGTTTGTGTTAGTACCGCCAAAAACGCTACATTCTAGGAAAAAAATACAAGAATTGCGCCTTCTTAGCTGAAATGTTCTTCTCTCTTACAATAAGTTAACGTTTTTAATGTTCTGAAAAATAAAACTACTGTCATTTTATGACGTGATGAATCTCAAAAGGCTAAGTTCTCAGCAGTTTCCCAATTAATTGAGCAAGAATTTCCGGCCTAGGGCCTTTAACACAACGTCGTCAGCTGAGTCTGCCCAGCCGTCAGCTGATATATAATTGACGTCACATTTTAGCTGCGTATTGGTCCAGTGGTTTCCAAGCTCTGAAATACGGTGGCACACGCGCGCACGTTAATGTTGATGTTCTGTCTCGACATCCTAAAGTGCAGATAATAATCATGCTGTAACTACATGCACGATATCCGGTAACTAAATATAACTATTTCGCTTCGCTACAATTTCGCGGTTCGTTAAGATTTGATTATAGAGCGGTACATACAGTTTCGCCATGATCGACCTCGTATAGTTATGAAAATCATGAGATACATCATAGAGGCGCCAATCGACACCCCTGTTGTCGGAAATAGGTACTGTTGTCGGGCTTGTCCACTTCGATAGCCAAATGCTCTTCAAAGTTCTCACTTATGTTCAAGCCTTAAGTTTAAGGCAAGCAATAATGGACACCATTGGCTGCTAGCGTATGCCAAATGTGGTCCAGTTTGATGAAGCGATTCTATCGAAAAGCATTCGTTTTTTGCTTTGTTTTTAGTGCGAAATACAAATAAATGAATGCGTTGTACAGACTATGTATGTCAAGGTATAACAAGCAATTGAGTATTATCTGTTGTATCGTTTGTATCTGCCTTCAATGGTAGGTAATAGAAGAATAACGTACAATGTCAAATATACTATGAGCCGCTTAAAACTTGAGGATACTTCGTTTACTGTCAAATAAGTCGTTAGCAATTGGCATGGATCCCATAATAAGAGCATCACAAATTCCTCTCAAAAGTTTGAGAATGCGCTTGTATCTGCATAAACAGCATTAAATATCAACGTAGCTGTATGTACTAACTTAATTTTACGCTTTACCAAGTATACGGCACCACTTCGCTCTCCGACGCAGCTCAAATAATTAATTCGCAGGCCGAACTCGTTGCATTCTTGTCTCACAAAAATACCTCAAAGTTCCGGCAAACAGGCCGGCTGCCACCACTGACAGTCAAACGAGCGGGACCTGTCGGAAAGAAATGTTAATTACTGACTCGGCCCGTCAAACTGCGAGCTTTGTTCGCAGCCAAGATGGCGGCCGGCCTCCGCAGCAGCTTGGGTCTAATGTTTCCGCGGACGCTATTAAATTTCGAAATCCATGAGATTAATTTCGCGAGTTGGAGTCGAGTTATTGGACGGCGCCAGAAGAAAGAGGGATTTGTTCTGGAGCCGACTGCCCGGCGAGATAGCCAGCGCCGTAAATCAGCGCCGCTAAATTTGACGGCTATGGCGGCCGGCCGGCCGTGTGTTAATTTCATGATTATACGGAGCGGCAGGCTACCAGCGACGGCAATGGTTGGCGAATATCTGCAGCCGAGTAATGTCGGACCATTTTAGCCTGTTTGTGGCCGGTTTGCGGCAGTTCTGGACGAAATTATTCTGCGCACGCCGCGCGGATATTTGAAAGCGGTGATTTATGAAAAGTGTCACAATCAGCGCAAGTTCTTCGGCTAGCTATGCTGCGGTGGTGGGCCTCTGAACTGAGACGCTAGCATTGCTGCGGCGTTGGGCCTCTGAACTGAGAATCCTGAGATACTAGCAATGCTGCGGCGATGGGCCTCTGAACTGAAACGCTAACATTGCTGCGGCGATGCGGGTCTCGAGACACGCGCACGACTGCTCTGCGCACCGCGCACTGCGGCCGGAATTAATGATGCTGCATTTCCTTTCCGCTGATGAGGCCTGATCATTAAATCCGTCGTCATGGAAACCGATTCGGCAACAACTCGCCAAAATATACGATTCCTTTCATTCAAATTGACAGAAAACATGATTTTCTCTTGACATTAATTTCAGTTTAAGCATCCTGGCCGAAAACATTCATTACAGCCGGGTGAATCGAGGCAGCTTGTCCAAACACTATAATGGGCGCCACGTCAAGTAGCCAGTGGGAAATTGCCGCCGGCGGGCAGCGCACATATGAGTGGCCTGTCATTAAACTGGAGGCGGCCGTCGCCTGCGGCATAAACAAGAGTACACAGCGCGCTGGAAGGAGGCGGGCCAGCGACGCAAGCGGCAGAAAGTCAAACGAGGCCTAATGAAATGGTCAAAGAGAGGCCAAGGCAGCACGGCTCTCGAATGACGAGAACGTGTGCTTAGAGCAAAGGGGAGAGGCTGCGCTATATAATTATGATATAAAGGGTAAATTGGGGTGGTGGTTGATGACCACCATGAACAAGCTCACATGGTGTGTAAGGACCTCAAACATTTTGGCGAGTCATCTCACGTTCACTGTAATTTATGAGAGGCTGTTTTTATATGAGCGAAAAATGATGTTTTTGATGCTTACAAATCAGCATCTCCCAGGAATTGTTCAGCTATGAATTTTGAAGATGCTTATATATTTGGTGTCTGAAGAACCGGGAAACTTTGTTTCGATTTCGATGTGCCTTGCTAACTAATAAGTTGATATGCATGTTTACTCACTCTCCGAGTAAGGGAAGGTTTAACCTCATGCTCAAATGTTGGAAAGTGTTTGAAAATATATTTTGGATTTCTTCGAACACTTAACAACATTTGAGCATGAGGTATAACCTTTCCTTACTTATTTCCCGCAGGTTTTCATAACAACTGTGTGGTATGTAACGTTTGATTACATGTTTGTATTTGTGTAATTGCTATTGTAATGGTACACTTATTTCATGTTTTAGAATCAGTAATGTCAGACCATGCTTAACTCGTATGTATCCTATCTGTCGGAACATGTCACGCATCCACCCTGTCTGCCAGTACGTGTTCCCGCTTCTACCCCGTCTGACGGTACAAACATTGCCCCGTTTCTACCTTGTCCGATGGTACATACGTTACTTGCTTCTAACCTGTCCGGTGGTACGTTTCCCCGTGTCTACCTTGTCCAGTGGTACGCTTCCCGCTTCTAGCCTGTCTGGAGGTACATTTCCTCTCTTCTACCCCGTCTGACGGCACGCTTCCCCGCTTCTACCTTATCCGACGGTTCATTTCCCCGCTTCTACCCTGACCGACGGTACATTTCCCCGCTTCTATCTGTCTGCCAGTGAGTGTCTCCGTTCCTCAGATCCGTCCGGTGGCTGTGTTTTTAGCTCGCCGCAGGCGGCTGACGCTGTGGCCGGTGTGTTTTTCAGGTCCGCGCCGGCCGGCAGCAGCGGCCCGCTCTGCGATCGATGACTCTCAGTGCCAGCCAGCCAGCCGACACGTTTTTAGCCGCCATTTTGCCGGCTCTTTTGTCGACAGTTGGTCCGACTGGTGGCTCTGTGGCTCTGTGGGACTGTGCAGGGGGAGGGGGAGGGGAGGGTCAGAGACTAAGGGCCACCAAGTATGAGGCTCGAAGGAAGTGTTGTTGGTGATGTGCGTTGCGTGTTGCGATTAAGTCTGGTAAACTATCAGCAATGTTCTGTAAGATATTTATCTGCAAAGAAATTACTTATGACTGCTTTGGTGTGCATAGCTATTGTTTTTTAAGTATATCCCCAAAGCTAGCTTCGCTGAGTTGATCCAAGTGTACCGTGGCGCCGCTCCTTTTCACTCATTAATAATTTGTTTCAGCTGCATCTAATCTCGCACCTGAGCAAACACCCCGAAGACTGTGAATGAGTTAATACATAGGTGTCTGTTTAGTTTGTACTCTCGAGGGACGCTGAAAGAATAAACGGTTTCTGGAGGGCAGACTCACGATTCTAAAATTTGGTTTAGTTTGCACACTGTGCGTAGTGCTTGTATGTCTGTCTATATACGTCTAGTCAACAGAAACAGCTTCTAAAGAAGCTGATGTTGTATGCTGATATGATGTTGATGCTGCACGTGTTGTATGTGATGTGATGCTGTGATGCTGATGCTGTACGCATCTGCTGTATAGACATTCTCATTGTTCCCTATTTATGAACATAATACCAGACTAATCTTCAGAGCGTTATTTAACTTACCAAAGTTTATCTCGATTCCCTTTCCTCTCTGGCTGACTTGCTATTTGCCAGAAGGCATATAACAGGGAAAATTCATGCTCGTACAGTTCACGATTGTTTCCGTTTTGAAGGTGTTCCCATCGTCCGCGGTTCTGAGGACATTCCACAGCTCGGAGACTCGACAATGCCTGCTCTGCCAGTCACCGTCCACCTGTCCTCTCACCTGCCCGGCACGTTAACCTGTTCTGAGCGGGGCACGGATCGGAGGGACGACTGTCACCTGCGGAACCGAGCTCCAGACACCGGCGCCGAGTCGAGGCGAGTCGCCGACTCAACCGCGACTCAGTGCGAAGTCAGACGCGACTCAACGCAGGTTTAGCTGAGACTCAGGCAGGATCAGCTTCGACTCAGAAGCGATTCGACCGCTATTCAGCCGCGGAGGCTACTCAATCGCTATGCGCTGTGTGATCCATTAGCCTGACTACCCAGCCACTGAAAGCAGCTTTGCCTATTTGTGTCATGTGAATTAGGAAATATTGTTATATGACAGGCCATAGTTAGACAGCCTACTTTTATCTATGGACAGGCATATTTTAGTCAATAGATTTCATCTGACTTTCTGACACATTAACTACCTGTTGTTGCATGCATCGTACATTACAATGGATTCGAGATTCATGCGACCCAGTTTTTTGACGATAACTTCTTAAGAGATTGCCAAATTTGAATCAAATTTTTGCAAACCTATTTTAACCCAGGCGCCGATTTGTGTCAATATAGTATGTTAACGCAAAATCGAAATTAAAAGTACTTGTTCTTGGTTCGTAACGTGAAGACGGCCAGTTGGAGGACGTCATAAAACGACACACTCTAGTCTGCGGCGATTCACATACACAGACATCCAGCCCGGACGAGGCGAGGAGCCGCGCTGTGCGACGTGCAGGTTCTGGGCAGCTGCAGTCAGTCGCACCAGAACGTTCGAGCCACAGTATTTGTTCGACTTCCGACTAAAGCACACCCAGACGAAACAGAAAACGTCATCATGAACGTTGGTAACGCTGGCGACGGGGACTTTGGCCTGTTTATTAGTTTGATGATGATGCGGAAGCGACCAGTGACTGAAATATCTACACAATGAACGGATATTATAGCGCTCATTCTCTCTCAACTCTTTTGATAGGATGACAGTTGATAAATAATCACATTATCTCAAAGGTTGATTAGTGTTTTGTTTGTGGAAGTATGTACAGGGTGGAAAGAAATTACGCGAACATCGTTTTCTCGTCTGCTTGGAAGGAAAAAGCGGCGATAGCGTGAAGCT
>JARBER010160070.1:0-16988 GCA_030265075.1 Balanus glandula
CACAGCCACAGCCACAGCCACAGCCACAGCCACAGCCACAGCCACAGCCACAGCCACAGCCACAGCCACAGCCACAGACACAGCCACAGCCACGGCCTGGTACAGCCACAGGCTGACTCACAATCATAGAGCTTGTCAAAGGCACAGAATCAAAATCACAGCCGCAGGCACAGGCTGACTCACAATCACAGCCACAGGCACAGGCCAACTCACAATCACAGCTACTGCCAAGGCAGAGTCTCGGTCATTGCCACAGGCAGAGTTGTAGTCACAGGCAAACGATGCGGACAGTGATCGGAGCAATGCGGGACTAATGCCCCCCTCTAACCGGCCGGTCATCCTCCCGGTGAGTGTCGGCCATGCAGGGTCCGGGCGAGTGATCCGACCGCGGGCTGGCGGACGGCTGCCCACATACCTCCCTCCCGGCCGGCTCACACTGGAATGCTAGGCGTCGGCGGCGTCGGCAGGGGCGGCCTTGACTGCCCGGTGTGATTATTTGGCATCGAGCTGCCCCCGGCGCGGGTGATACTCGGTCTCCGTGAATCCGTCGTCCTGTGCGTGATATGCCGGCGGCCGGACGATGGTGCCTCCCCGCGGCTGGAGAGAAGCGACTTCTGGCCCAGGACTGCGGCCGGCGCGGTATGTACATTGTTGGCCGTCAGATGGTGGCATTTCCGTCGGCCGGCCAGGTTCAGTTGTCTGTCTGAGTCGAGATGACAGGTGTCACCTTCCGGGAGGCGGCCCGGTGAGTCGCCATCCCGTCACAGGCCCGGACACGCCCCCGTGATGCTCCCGTCACGATAACGTCACAGACCACTGCGCTCCTCTGGATGGTCCTGTGGACTTCTCATCGGCGGCTACTCCGAGGTAACTCGGCGCGTCAGACAGGTCTGATTGTCTGGCGGCCTCGCGGTCTGCTGCGGAGCCAGTGCAGAGCTGCAGACGCGTATGGGACGGCCCGGTTCGTTAGCACGCCTGGGGCGACATCTGGCGGGAGGTGTGACGACCCGCCCAGGTCCGCCCCGCACTGCTGCCGGCCGGCCCCGTATTTACGTTTGCCGCTGGCAGCTCACCGCACTGAATCAAGCCCAGGCGTGATTTACGGCGCCGGCCAGCGTGCTTAGATTTAGCGCGCCGACACTTGAAAGGTGATTTCTCACCAGCGTCGTGCGCTGCGGCCGTGCTTCTCTACTGCCCTGCCCTGCTCCGGTCCCGGTCCCGGTCCCGGTCCCGGTCCCGGCGGCTGCTACCGCGGTGGTCCGGCGGTGGCGGCGGCGGCGGCGGTGGTGGTGCCGGGACGTGCCGCTCCATGTATGACCCGTGGCCGCCGGCTATTGTACCCCCACCACTGACCCGGGCCTGACCCGCCGCTCCCGAGTTCCGACCTCCCGGAAACCGTAGCTCCTGGCCGGCCGCCAGCGCCGCTGCGAGCGAGGCGGTGCGGCCCGCTCCGACCCCGCTCTCTCGCCCAGCAGAAGGTGTCTGCATTTCCATACGGCGGCGGCGAAACCCCGGCAATTTGGCCGAGCCGCCGCCGACGAAACGCTTCCGGCGTCTTTGTGAGTCGGCCTGTGTGTCGGCCGGCCGGGCCGCCGGGTCGGGAGACGCAGCGTCGTCTCGTGGGGCGACTGGCGGGTCCGTGAAGCGCTGGCCGGCCGGCGACCGACCGACACCGCCGCGCCGCCACCATTGTTGGACGCCGAGGTGGTAATGGATATAAGTGGTGAATGTCGGTGACCTTGGTGTGACCCCGGTGACCGTAATGTGTCGGCCGGTGACCAGCCTCCCGCCGGCCCTGATGGCTCCCAAATCGGCCCGTCCGGTGGTGGTTAATTGGGCCGCTGTGGATTGCGGACTGCGGACTGCGGACTGCGGACTGCGGACTGGCAAGAGATTTAGACGGCTCGACTAACTAACACTTTTCCTATGGGGACGTTCATTGTGACGCGCTGTCACAAGTTGCTGTGTCTCTTCAGCTTCTGTTCAATACTCTCGGCGAACTGATGTAAACGCTGCTGGTATTTACATCAGATCGTGACGTGGACAACATAGCAACTGGATCGGTACTCGTCGATGGGTTACAAAGTGGAGAATAAGTTGCATTTATTGAGGCTCCGAAATGGTTTGCTTTAATGCCCCCGGGACCCGCTGTGCCTCGCAGGCAGTATAATAGCTAAAAGGCCACCTGCTGGCGCTTATTCAGAGGGCAACTGGTGTCTGTTCACACTGTTATCGACCAGAACGTGGACGATTTACGGGGCAATAGTCCCACAGCCTGTTGCACCTCCGACTGACCAGGCGCCTCTGTTGCTCCTGCTGCCAGGCGTTTCTGTCGCTGTGTGACGGTGACGGTCCGGCCCGTCTCCTGTTGTGCCGTGACGGTCCGGCCCGTCTCCTGTTGTGCCGTGACGGTCCGGCCCGTCTCCTGTTGTGCCGTGACGGCCACGTCACGTCCATGACGCCTCTGTGGCTGGACCGGCCGCCGCCGCCGCCCAGCGACCGGAACGGCCGGGCCGCATGACCGGCATGCCCGTCGCCATTGTGTAACCGGCGTCACACAATCGAATTGTTTAGCCGGGCCGCGTTTTTCCATAACAAGCTCTTCACACATGGCCGGCGCTCGATCGCCGCTCTCCAGCCCCGGTCAGCGCCTCTTCCGGGCCGGACGAACCCCGCTCGTTAGCGTTTTTAGAGCCGCCGCGCGGACGGACCGCAGTCATCCCGGCGGTGCGCGGCGGGTGGATGGGACCCGCGACCCGCGTTCAGGGGTGGTCACGGGAGACTCGGCTCTAATCGGGTCATATGACCAGCCAACGGTGCGACCATCAGTGAAGGGAGCTGGCGGCATTAACTTTCGAGTCCGAACCCAACGATCTCACCTTGGTAACGATGGTGGAAGTCCAGGGCGAATGATTAAAATACGAAAGAAACCGCGGCAGCAACAACATGTTGACTATCCTCAGTGTAGAAACTCAGCAACAGCATGAAAAAAATGAGCTGTGGTTTTGAAACAATGAACCCGAGGAGTTCAGGACGGCTGACTGTGGTCAAAGCCGAGGAAGGGAGAGTCCCGAACAAGAAACGAAAGTCCATAACGAGTGTCCGCCCCGGCCCAGTGTCGTGTCCTGGCCCGGAGGAGGCGTTTCTCGCCCGGCACCGGCATCCGGCGCTTTCACAGCGCGCGCCGTCACTGGCCGACTGTCCCTTCCCGCCACCCACTGACCCGCGGCGATTGTGCGCTGACCCGACCTGACCCCGCTGACCCGCTGACCCGGCCAGCTGACCGCGCTGACCCAGCGACACCGGAGGCGGGCCCGCTGACTGCCGGCTTCAGACGCCCTCTGCAGGGCTGCTTATGACCTCTGATGGGAATAGTACACTACCAGCGTCTGCCGCCTTACTTGACACTGACACCGCCAGACTGCGCTTTATATCTTCGCTAACGGCTGTCAGTTACACGCTCCCCGTGCTGCAACCTTCCTACACTTCCCTCTCTACCACCGTCTTGTGAGGTTCCCCGGCGCGTTCCTGGCATTGTCGCAGCGATTATCTCCCCTCCAAGCCGGCGACATGGCGCTGCTGCGCCGTCGCGTCTGCCGGTGACCAGCACCGCCCGCCGCGGCACGCCGCTGTAACGGCTGTCCAGCACCAGCCCCAGTCGTGTTCAGTCAACAGAGCGGCACGTCTGACGTCGGGTTTGGCCGCCGTGTTGCATAACCGGTGGCGGAGGTGGCATGTCATGGCTGTCACAACAGGGCAGCGGCGCGGCTCGGGACCGGAGGAGCGGGGCTGGACTCTGCTCGGGACGGGAGGAGCGGGGCTGGACTCTGCTCGGGACGGGATGAGCGGGGCTGGACTCTGCTCGGGACAGGAGGAGCGGGGCTGGACTCTGCTCGGGACGGGAGGAGCGGGGCTGGACTCTGCTCGGGACGGGAGGAGCGGTGGTGAACACTGTTCGGGAAATGAGGCGGAGCGGAACATGCACAATGAACATGACTGACGTGTTCTCCGGTCTGTTTGCAGGGATGCTGCTGCTGCACGAGGCGATATGCTGCCAAGGGAACGCCGGTGAGTAGACTCAGCTCGTTTGTTAAGCCACCTCCAGCTTCCCGGCTCGTTCCCCGCCTCTCGTGGTTCTCCTTTGAAGTCGCTGTTGGTTGCGTGTGGCGCCGGACCGGGGTTGGTCGTCCGGTGGCCGGCGGACGACTAAAAAGGCGTCACGAGCCGCGGCTGACAGAGATTGGCCGTCCTTACACCTCTGTTGACCTTCGTGACGGGTGTGTGACAAAGCTGAGCGGCCGGCGGCGGCGCGGCCACCCCGCCAGCGGCGCCGGGCCACAATAGATCGAACCCGGCCGTCCGCCGCCGCCACCGGGGCCGACGCGACGCAGCACCATCGCTCGACCTCGCTCTCCACCCCGCTGCGGTGCGGGCCCTCCACATGGAACTGGCAGTGGGCACTCGACCGGCGGTCCACAGAACGGACGCCGTGTTACCGAGCTCTCAACCGGCGCTTTTCTCTCTCAAAATAGCTTCGTTTCGGCGGAAGGCCAGATTTGTATTCGAGTGGAGTTGGTTGTCATCTAACGGATGATGAAAAATGTATGTAGTATGTACTTAACTATATAAAAACTGGTACTTGTCGATCGATGGCGTCACATACACAGAGGAAGAAGTGGTCGGTTAAGCATCTCGTAAAGCATCTCGCATTATATTGGTGGCTTAGGGTAACGTCATGTATCAGAGCTTTTCAGCTCCATCTGAGGAGCAGTCCACTTAGGATATTAGTGCGAGTGACAATCTTGCTCTTATTACCAGTGTTGTCTTGACAACTTACATTTATCTCACGTCCATCAATTCTGTCGAGTTCCCTCTTGACACGCTGACAAGATGCGTAACACCGCCTGCGACTCGCCGGCGCGTAGTCGGAGCTGATAAACACGCATCGCACGCGCTGTACGATCCGAGCTCCGCCGAAACCGAGCGCATCATTACCGAGCTCCGTCGATCGGCCGACGTCGCTCTAATCAGTGAGGGTTCCTCGCGATCCCCCCCCCCCCGCCCCTCCCCGCTCCGCTGTCTGCCGGTCTGGACTGCCGACCGTGGAGGCCGGTCTGGGACTGTGGAGGCGGCGGGGAGAACAACTGGTCACGGGGCGAGCGGGCCGTTTTTACCGGACTGACCGTGGCCGGAGCTCGTGACCCCGAGCTCGACCTTGCCCGCCGGCGGGCGGCAGCAATGGGCGGGGGGGGGGGGGGTGCAGCCTCCCGCAGGTCGGCGGCTGAAGAGAGAGAGAGAGAGGGCCTCCCCTGACCGCGCCGGACCGGGCCCCGGGCTCTGCACGCCAGGGTCGCCACACCAGCGCTGCACAGCAGTTTCACGGCCGGTATGATGGCGGATACTGCTGCTGTCGACTGTTCCGGGGAGTGAGCCCATCCCAATTGTCACAGTGGCAGGAACATGGCGTGTGAAATCAGACTGCAGGTCTGCAAAACACTCGTATGTTTGTTTGTTTTGTTGTTACCGCGTGCTGTTTTTCATATGTGTCATGTCATGCATACAGATAACAACATTATAACCTTGTCAGTTGCCACATCGTAACGTATAAGTTTAAACCTATTATTTATTAGTAGGTACTAGGTAGTTACATTTAGTAGTAACTAGTAGCTACATAACTAGGTAGCCTATATAGTTGCTACTTTACTTGATTTTTCATCAAATTAAGTTGAATTGCATTAGTGCACTAATTACGTTATGTTTAATAGGACAAACGACCGTGCTTCATGCAACAGTTTAATGGAATACTTTTCGTTTCATATATAACAAATCGCTTGGAATCGCGACAAAGCACTGAAACGGTGGGAATTTATGTTCAATTACCAAAGAGCAAATGAAAACATTCCGGAATCTCACAGACCAGCAGTATTTCACTGTAGTGATTATAAGCAAATAAGCTTGACTAACAAGAAACAAGGCAACCTGAACAGATTTATGTGCAAATAAACTTATTAATTGGGACTTCAGTGACCGGTCCGGATTGGAAATTAAAATCAGTAGAATCCCGTGTTTCGTGACCCTCGCTTAATTGGCCCCCGACCTTTGAATTATGACTGTTTCAGTCCAGATCAAATAGCCAATAAAATTATACCGGCCTGAAGCGCTGGACCTATCCAACACACGCACGCAGCTCTGGCGAACACGTCTTTGGAATTCAGCTACCAGTCTGTGAAGAGTAATGTGGCTAAAAATCCATGTTCTCTCAATTATGTCATGATTTCACTTATATGTGTCACCATTTAGAATAAAACACGGTATCATGATGAAAATCGTCATGCCGGCGTATTTTTTTTAGCACGCACTGATTCTCTTCTCTGCATCATGACTTGCTGTTCGCGCCTTAAGGTAGTTTAGTGTAACGTTAGCGTCCAGTGTAGAATAGACAGAATCAGCAGCTGCGGGAGTCTGAAGGGGGTCGTCAGGAGGGGGGGGGGGGTGCCTGGCGGCCTTCGATATGGACTAGAGCCGCCTACCGGGCTGGCAAATAGTCATAAATCTAACGCCGTGCTCGTGTGGCGGCCGCCAGCATGGGCCCGTGCTATCAGAGGCGGGATTTGTGCGGCTTTGTCCGACAGTTCGGCCAGTGGCGCGGCCCATCCTCGGCGGCTTCAGCCCCTCCCTCGCCCTCCCCGGCCCCACGGCTCCTGTCCGCCCGCCGCTGCCCCCCACCGTGTCGACAGCACGTCACTGCAGCCGCGCCACGGGAGCTGATCACGCGTTACGACCTCTCACTGACGCACTCCGGCACTGTCTGCAGCCGCCCCGACCACACCCACACCCACACCCACACCCACCCACACTCACTCACTTACTCACTCACTCACTCAGACTCACACACAAGCCGATTGCAAAACGTTCCGAGCGGCCGTCACCGGCTGCGCGTCGTCGGCGTCTCAGATCGGCGGCGTTCCGCGTGTTTAACAGTCACGGCCGCTCGCACGTGCCGCTCGGGGGGCCCAGCTCCGTCTCGGCGGCCCAAAACACGGCGATTACCGGCGCGGCGTGCGGCGGCGGCCGGCGGCACATACCTACAGCCCGCCGGCGGCAGATTTCCATCGGCGCGTCGTTTGCAATGTCGGTTCATTAGCCGAGAACCGCGGGGACACGGCGGTGGCAGCGTTTCCGCTCGGTCGTCAGCTGAGGCACCATCTTCCGGCCTGGGCCGCTTGATGTATCGGCTGCGCAGATTATTAGGTGTTGCGTCTGGGTCCTGGGCCGTGACATGACATGTTTTTTGTATTGTTAATTTGCGATTGGTTTCACGGTAGCCAGTAGTGTAATAGCGTCTCACGGTAGCGTAGAAGACACATGTCCCGGGTAGATCCCCATATTTTCCCTCCATCAGAGCCATGGTCGTGTCATGTGGAGCAGGCCTGCCGTACACCGCGGTCGCTGTTATCTGGCGCGGCGGTGTCGCCGTGTCGTATCGCTGACGATGGTGGCCGCCGCGGCCTCTCGGAGGCGACTGATCAGAGCGGTCACAGCTAATCAGTACACCCTGTAGCCGGGACACCATTTATCACCCATCATTGGCCGGCTTTGAGCACCCCCTCCCTCTCTGTCAGGGGGGGGGGGGAGCGACCCGACGCGACCTGTTTGGATGTGTCGCCCCGGTCCGGTGTCCGGTCAGTCACGGTTTAATGCTAATGACCCGCGGTCGATAGCCGCCGCCCCTGCCGACCGGTCAGCCCCACGGGGGCCGGCAGACATCGTTAATCTCGGCTGAGGTCACGTCGGGTCAACAATGGCGCGCGCTGAGATAACAGGCCTGTTTGGGCCGCCGCGACACCGGCCGCCGAGGAGCTGGCCGGCCAGACGCCACCTGGACAAAGCAGACGATCGCCAAACGATTTGTAAACGATCCGCCCTCTGCTGCCGGTGGGAATGCTCTCGGCAGGTTTGCGCAGATCGCCGGCTGAAAAGAGCCGCTCAATGGTGGTATGCGCCCCTGCCAGGAATGCGTCCTGCCGAAGAAGCAGCTGAGCTTCCGCTCCAGCGGCGTCACCCGGCGCTGCTCTCCAGACGAGCCGAGACCACTTGAAAGTAAATCATCCCGAAAATGGCCGGCCGTCTGGCCGCGCGGCTCGCGGCTCGCGGCCGGCGACAATCCGGCCGCCGTCGGTCGACAATCGTGGCGCATTATGGCCTCATCGGTAGCGCCTCTGTGTCCGAGTCTAGCCGGCGGCCAACAATTCATTCGTCGTCTGTCCGGCTGGTCAAAGGAGGGGCCATCAATTACCGACCGATGGAGTCTCGCAGTGCGGACAATGGAGTCGGTGCGCGGCGAGGAGCGGCGAGGAGCGGCGCAGAGTGGCGCGTCGCGCGTCTCATCCGCGCCACGGCTGGCCTCTTGTGTCGCGGCCCGCTGACGCTAATCAGCGACAATAAGGGAGCCGACCGAATCCCAGGTAAATTAGGTTGCGGCGTCTGAAGACGTTGGATGTGTTTGAGGTCTGAGTTATGGGCCGTGGTGATCAGGACCGGTGGGTCGAGGCGGTGAGGATGCTTGTTGGAAATGAACGCTGATAATAGTGCTACTGAGGGTATGTTAAATGCAATTTTCGTTTGAATTAGGATTTATACATCATGGATGATATGCATATGCATTTGTACATAATTTAGGACAGTATACATCATTGATCAAGAAGGAGTATAGGTACCTATATAATCATGCTGCCTTTGTATTGATCATTAATTTGACAAAGCAAGAAGGGTAAACTAGATGCGTTAAACTAGAGAACTGTAAACACAATTCGTTACTTACCATGTTTCCCTGATTCTGCTTACCACTCAGCATTTGAAATGGCTGAGCACTTCTTAATTCATTTCGATTCGCTTGTAGGTAGTTTTCTAACTGATGACAGAGTCAGTATGGTGATTGGTGAGTTTATTGATAGGTCCATGCGACGACACCGGGCCTGCCTTCAGCAACTCATCGTTCATGTTCACGCCGTTTTCGAAACCCACTCGCCAACCCGACACCAGTTTCTGAGTCTGATTGGTGGTGCTCGCCCCGCAGCCCGGTCAGCTTTCCCTGCAGGGCGTCGGCCGATGAGCGGCGGACCGACGTCCCAACAGATGGCGCCGCTATCGGCCGACAGGGCCGCGCCGCCGGCTGCCATCTCCCATGACCGATGGCGTCCTCGGGCGGCCCACGGCGCCCCCGCCGCGCCCCCACCGCATGCTCTAGCGAGTCACCATGCCGGCCTTTTTATTCGACCGCGAGAGGCGGTCGGCGCCGCGCCGCGCCGGTCCGGCCCCGGTGAGAGCCCGGACACCCTCCCTCCGGACACCCGGACACCCCGGACACCCTCCGGACACCCCGGACACCCTCCGGACACCCGGACACCCCCGACACCCTCCGGACACCGACGGCACCCTCCGGAGAGGCGGCCGACAGGGCAGCGATTCAGGGAGAATTAGTCGGCATTCTGTGGTCTCCGGGCCGCCGCTGGTCCGTCAGCGCGCCGCCGGTCCACCGCCGCCGCAGACAGCGCCATTCAACGCTTTGTGCGCGCCGTCTTATCTCAGCGACGATCTCGCGTGCAAAAAATGTCGCCGCGCCGCCGCAGCAGCTCGAGGGGCCGCCGGCCGGCCGACACCTGGCCCGCTGGCCACCGATGATGCATGGGGAGCGGCACCTCAATGCCCCTCCTCTGTAAAAAGCCCGGTCGGATTAGGGGGGGGGGGCGACCCAGTAAAAACTGAGCACCTGGCCGTCGCCGGGCGCTCGCCGCTCGCCTCTGCCCGCCGGCCGCCGGTCGTCACCAGCTTTTGTGCCGCCGAATCGCGGCGTGGATTCGGCGGCCGGCCCCTGTGCGGACCGGTCGCCCCGGCCGCCCCGGCCGCCCATGGCAGTCGCATTAGGCATTTGAAAGCGATCGCGCTTGTATGAGTTACTGCACGCTCGCCACGCTGGCGACATAAATTTCCTCGTGGGAATCGCATAGATATTCTCGGTATGCGCGTTGTTGCTGGCGACAAGGCCGTAAAGTGTGGCCGGCGGGTCGACCCCCCCCCCCCCCCTGCTGCTCTGACAGCCGGCTGCGTCGTTTACAGATGTGAAAATATCAAATGACCGTCGAACAACGGAGCAAATTTGAATGTGGGGCAGATCGGGGCAGCATCTGAGCGGGCCGGACGGTCGACAAAACAGGGCCGCCAGCTGCCGCGCGGCGCGCGCGTGTTTTATTTGGGCCGCGGCGGCGGCGCGCCGACTGCCCAGCTGCGGCCGAGTGGTCATATCATAATTACTCGGCATTGTCAGCCGCGGGGCCCCCTCGGCGGCGATGGCGCGGCGTGACGGCCGGTTCTGATCAATGGCGCGCGCCACCCGGCCGCCCGCCGGTGGAGCGGCAGATTTGTGGCCCGGCCGAGTCGGAGGAGGCCGCTACTCCGCACCGTGCTGACGGAAGTTGTTGGCTGGCTGATGGCGGAAGTTTGAACCAAACTCAGCTGATGAGATGTGGGTGGCAGCTGTGTAGCCGGACTGGGACGGTGCGGGTGTTCTGTTCTATTTGCAAAGGCCCGGAAGATAACGCTATGACGGCACTTAACTACAGGAACTATATAAACGATCTCATGGGTGATATAAGCAGGGATTTTTTCGTCATCGCAGAATGACAGCTAAGTAACGACAACGCTTAGTCAAAGGTTACAAATTAAGGCTAACGTAAGCCAGAAACATTCTTTATTGTGACAGAGCATTAGTCCTCACCAAACAAACTGACCGTTGAACAAATGTCCTGATTTTATCTGCTTCCCACTGGACTTTGCGAGCTTTGGCCGGTCAGTCGGTCGGACCTGCAAAGCTGGCGGACGTCGTCCGGGGCACGTATTGACTGGGCCGCAGCTCACCGCGGCGCGGCGGCGGCAGAGGCGGCGCACATTAGCCACGCCGAACTGGCCACCAATGCGGCCGCCGGCGGACGCCACTCCATCACATGATTTTATCTGGACACCGGCCGAGCGGCAGCCGTTTAACATATCTGCCATTCCGCGGCGATTGGACACACCTCGTGAGGAGCGCGCGGCGCCGGTGTTCCATCACGGTGCTATGGACCGCCGCCTCCGCCGACAATGGGCGCCGCGACCGCCGCCGCTGCGCCGCCAATCGTCACGCAGCGCGCGGCGGCGATCGCCGAGTGTTTTCGGCGCCCCGCCCGCCGCCTGCGCACGCCGCACGCCGCATACGCCGCGCCCAGGAGGTCGCGCCAAGGTCAAGCACGGCTTCCCGGCCTTCGAAGCGCCGCTCCTCGAGTTGTTTGGCGTGGCTCCTTTTTGCCGGCGGCTCAGTGGTGGCGGCGCGGTGTCTGTTGTCCATGCTGCTGTCCGCCTGGGAGCGGTGGGAACAGCCCCGCTGGACACTGGACACCGCCGTGGCCGGGCATTGTTACCCGGCCCGGCCCGCCGCTCCCTGCAGGGGACGGGAATGCAGGTGGGTAGTATGGTCAGTGCCGGACGCTCGCAGAGAACAGCAGGGACAGGTAGCCGGAGCAGGGGGACTCAGGGGAGCGACTGGTCACTGAAGTGGCCGGCAATACAGGTGGCCGGGGAGGGGGCAGGTGGTCACAGTGTCCGCGGTCAGGGGATACAGGGGGCCACAGGTGGGCGGGGGTCACAGGTGGTGGGGTCAGGGCGACACTGGACACAGGTGGACAGGGTCAGTGGGGACTGTTGGAGGAGGGAGGAGCACAGCTGGTCAGGGGGCAGGGACCATAACGGGACAGCGTCACAGGTGGAGGGGGGGGGGGGTCAGGGGGAGCGTCACAGGTGGGGGACAGAGGGCAGTGTCCAACCGGTGATCCATACACCTACGGGATTAACCCGCGCCGTCTATGGTGGGATAAAGCCAGTGCATGCGGTCCGTGGTGTGAGTAATAAGTGTAGAAACGCTTATACCTTAGTTCATTTACCGTGTCATGTTATCTGTTTGAAAATTGATGGTATCTGATCTCTGCTGTTTTCACCTGACGTGACCAGGTACGGTCGGGTCATGACTAGGTTCAGCCGGGTCTAATCCAGGACCGACCGGGTCTAATCCAGGACAGGCCGGGTCGTGTCCAGGACCGACTCGAGCAGGGTCCCGCCGATCAGCTGGGCGGCTCCTCTCACAATTACACCATTACGGGATAATGGCCGGGAGTAACCGGAACGTCAGACACGAAGACAAATGGCCCGGCCCGGCCGGCGCCAGGGGCCGCGCACTCCGCATAGTCACCCGGACCCGGCAGGGTAGCCGCAGAGATCCCCGAATGATAGCCCCAGAGATCGTGTGGTCATAGAGAGTCAGGCCGTGAGCTGCTCTGGACATGACCTGGCGGATATGGACACGACCTGGTCGGTCCTGGATAAGGTACGACCGATTGTCGTAACCACCGTACTCTGATACCAGCAGAAACGTCAGAAAACTTGTTTCAATTTTACTCAGGCAATTGAATTCCAGGGATGAAAATCGCATAGGTAGTTTGTTCTGGGAAGTTTAAATTACCACATATCTGAGAATTTTGAGAAAATTTCCTGAAACATTAGGTTATTAAAATAGGTCAGCATTGGATGCAAACATTCGTTACTTTTTATACTTACGCATAGCATGCTTTCGAAGTTTTTGTCATGCATGTTGGCGCTGAACTCATGATGTTAGGTATATTATGTATTAAAATATTTTAGACGCCAGATTCAGGGCTGCTATATGATTATATCATGGCTTATAGTGGAAAAACTGATCGGAGCTTAACTTGAAAGCTTGCATATTTAAATAGTCCTTACCACCATTTGAGATATTTGGGCAGAGCCAGAACTTTATCATAGGCAAGAAACAAAACTTGTTTTCTGATTCGAGGTCATGACCAAAAATAAAAGAGGACAAACTTTGAACATAAGTTGTTCCAGTTACACGGACGGTATTAAAGTCATACTTCCTGACTGTAATTATATATTGTCAATTGTCCTACCTCCAGCACGCCAGTCTTTGATAGACGGTGGGGCTGTGGCCAACATACCTTTCTTCTCTGTCGCCATCCGGCCGGTCGCCTACCAACCGCCAGGTCCCGCCTCGCTCCGCCGAGCCTGACTGGCCTCTGCAGACGGGCCAGACCCTGACCTGTGACCTGTGACCTGTGACCCGGCCGGTCAGCCGGCGGCCAGGTGCCCCGTCTGGCCGGCAGACGCGGCGCGCCGGTCCCGCCAGCCACCGATTTGTCATTCTCGGAAATGGATGACCACTGGCGGTGATGGATTTTAGCGGCGCGCCCGTGGCCGTGAGCGGCGCGCGGTCCGCTCGGGCCGGTTCCTCCTCATTGGCGAGGTCATCTCTCGCTCCAGGTGAGATGAGTGTGCGCTTAAACGTCCGCCACGGACCGTTTGACTTGTCAAATGCCGCTCAGAAGTCCGAAATCCGATAGCGTGAAGAGACTGACGTAGCGTGAAGACCCACCAGATGATGTAGTGTGCGGTCACTGTGAGAGAAAGTTTGTTTTTGCATAGTTACCTAATTGAAGTCGCCGCTCTTGATGGATTAGAGTAAGCTCTGCACGAGTATATTTTTATATTTGTAATCTTACAAATTAGATTGTTTAATGCTGGGTTCACTCGACGAGATGATTATTGTCAACCACTTCTTGAGCTCTATTCACTTTGAACCGATTCTGAACACATGTCGGTGGGGCTTCACTGCTCTCCGCTTCCCGCCGTCAACGGTAGCTGACACACGTCACATTGGAGCAAACATGCTCGCCCGAAACAGCTGGACAAACGCAGACCTGTCCAGGGGAGCAGGCCTCGCCGGCCCTTCACCCCACTGGCGCGCGGCGGCACGCGCCTCGTCAACAGACCTCACCCCTGGCCCTCACCCCCACTGCCACCCCTGCCCGCTGCCGCCCCGGTGCCGGGCGCGTCAGAGCTCTATCACCCCGCGTCAGACGCTCAAAACCGGCACATCCAAAACGCGTCGGCCCATAGCGTCAGGTCGTCAGATTGTGTTGTTGCCGGCCATCGTTTGCCGCAGATGTCGGCATTGTCTGCGGCGGTGGACGGCGACACACACACACGCGCGGACACAGGATTAGGGCCGGATTGGCGGTGTTGCCGTCGGCCGCGGTGGGCCCGAGCCCCGAGTGCCGGCCTCCTCTCCGAGTGGGCGCGGGGTCCGGGTGGTGCCGCGCCGTGTGTATAAAGCCTGCTGACATTGACTGGGCCAGCGGGGCGCCGTGCAGCCAGGGATGTGGCGGCGCACTGGGCTGGAGGGGTAAACAATGTCAGATCCACGCTTCAGGGGCATCAACGGTAGTCACAGGCAGTCGATAGTCCTCCCATCCGCTGTCCCGTGTGCCGTACTGCGTATCATAAGCCTCTCCCGTGTAAAGCAACGAATGTTAATGGACTAGTCCATAGTTACAGCAGGAAGGAACTACTAACTATATCGTTAGTTTTGAAATTGAATGGATGTAAATAGATGAAGTTTTCATTCAGCACGTTACTTTGAAATTAAGCAGTATTTACCTAATGATCAACAATTTTAGAGTTCAGAGTCTACTATCATTGCAAATTGCATATTTGCGCTATTTCGACATATCACGGCCTCCCATCGGGTTCGGAACAGCCAGGTATAGAGGAGACCATTGTTAATCATGCACACCACAATATAATACCTACCTGTTTGTCGTCGGCGTTGTACCTTGTCACATTGCTGGTACCTGATAACGAGACTGGCTACAATTCCCCATACCTCTCTGCCATCCGCTCACCCCACTGTCCGGGCTTTAGACAAGTCAGTCGCACTCTGAGGGAGTTCTCTGTCGGTCCTTTCAGCGGTGGTGCTCGCTAGGTAGCGACTGACTCGTCAGGGCCTAATTGGCCCACTGGTCAAGGCACTGGATGGGGCTAACGGCTAACAAGAGTCGCGGACCACCGGTCTAATGATGTGGCGCGACACATCGTACTTATCTCTGAAAGGAGAGGAGCCCACCGCAGCCGGCCATAGCCTCGGCACCAGACGGCCGAGCTGTCAATACGGCTGGTGCAGAGGCTGACGGCCGCTGTCAATACGGCTGGTGTCGGCTGACGGCCGTAACCGCCGGAGATTTTTCGAAAGGCGTAAACAAACAGACATCCGTCCCTGCCGTGCTGTTCGGCGCAATGTGCGTCACTCCATTCTCTCTGTGCTGCTCGACGTGCTGGACGTCATCAGAGTCCGATATGACCTGGATGGCCTGACGATAATGACCGATATAACCCATGGATGTGCTCTGTTGTCCTTCATATATTTTGATATAGATAATACAGCACAATAAAACATATTTATAAATTATATAGGATGGCGTCTGTCGCCACTGGATTGCACCCCACTCCCTCTCCTGATAGGGCGACCTCCCGTGGCCAGTGACCTTTGTTAGCCGTCCCAAAAAGCCGCCCACTGCTGGCCCTCAATGGAATCGAGATTATTTACCGCAAAAACGCCTCGAATGTCGGCCTACGAACAATGGCTGTTGGTGACGGTGGCCGGCGCGGTCCCGGCAGTGCTGGCAGCCGGCAGTACCTGCACAAACGCTCCTGTTGGTGACGCTGGCCGGAGCGGTCCCGGCAGTGCTGGCAGCCGGCAGTACCTGCACAAACGCTCCTGTTGGCTGGCGGCGGGCGACCGGCAATGATTCCGTTCCGGCAGACGCACTTCTGTCTGTGAATTGATCGGCCCCCGTCTGACTACCTGTGCCGACTGAGACGGCTCATCGCTCAGGACTGCACTGACACTTTATCTGCCCAGAGCACAGGGAAGTTCTGAGCAGCGGTCTGGTGCCCGAATGGGGCCGTTTTCTGTCACCAAAAACACGCGTCACATCAGGTACTCTGCGTCCAAATCAGACATTGTGTCCGGCTCAGAATGGAATCTGCTGTTGCTTCGGGATACCGCGGTGAGGAGCGGAATGTAGCGGAATTCGGTCGACTTGGCTGAGGAGTAAGGATGTCCGCGTGAGATTGGAACATTTGCTGGGCATTTGAGGCGAAACTTGTGCGACAATAGTCGGTCGCTGATCGACATGCCTTACTTCGGTGTCCGGCCTACGAATGGCTGTTGGCCAAGATATGAAGATAGTGAATGAAGCAGTAATATTGCAGGATTTTATACAAGCAGAATGTTTTTTTTCCTTCCAAAGGGTTGTTTGTTTTGCTCCTATTGTCTCTCTGTGTTCAAAGAACACACCAATGATGCTCACTTCAAATATCATTTTGAGATTATAAAGCTGATTGTCCTCGCTAGTCATTTAAAACAAAGCGATTACCTTTTAACACCGTTTGACCTTAGACCCCATTTGATCGCCAGCGCTGCACCGCAGCGCTGGGGACTATTCCGCCGGCACACGGACCCATTGACCCACATGCGGGGCCGGTGGTCATGAGTTACGTCACGGCGCTAACGTGCCGTCCTATGCGGGGTGCGTGTCCAGCTGAGGGCGACTGCCTCCATATGGCCGCACGGCTCCCTCCATATGGCCGCCCGGCCGGCCGGTGGAGAGGCCGTTTCGGCTGAGCGGCTTCACGAGTCAGCGGCCGGCGCGGCGGCGCGGCGGTGGTGGGCCGATCCCGTGACCCCGCCGCCGACCGGTCACCGGCCGTGCAAATTACACTCACGGCGCACCCCGGCCGATCTGTGGAGTCGGCACTCTGTGGCCGGCAGACTGCGCGGGCAGCCACCGGAGGCCGGCGCACTACGCGATCAGAGAGAAAGAGACATGCCGGAAGATCACGATTTATGACGGACTGGCCTCAGGTCCGGGGATGGCTACGGTCGTGACTCCAGGTCCGTGACCGGTCCGTCCCAGGGCCACGCGGAGGGAGCCCCGCAGAGACCGTGTCAGCTTCCAGCCTGAGGAGGACGTGTCACAGGGTCACGGGCTGCTCCTGAGAAGGACGTGCCACAGGGTCACGGGCTGCTC
>JARBER010160071.1:0-10355 GCA_030265075.1 Balanus glandula
AGTTTTCGTTCCCTTAAACTTTCGGTCATGAGAGAAAAGATATTCGAATGTCAATACCTACACAATATTATTCAAAATAAGAAAACATAGAGAACATAACAGAACATCTTATAAAATATGGCGAAACATCGGAATTGTTGTTCTCTTCATATTGCATTTGCGCCTAATGCATCATTTACAAATACTGAAACTTTTCCGCTGAAACTGCAAAATAAGAGAACATAGAGAATATAACAGAACATCTTATACACTATGGTGAAACCTCGTAATTGTTGTTCTCTTCATATTGCATTTGCGCCTAATGCATCATTTACAAATACTTCGACGTGGTTTCGCTTATCAATGGGAATCTTACTGAAGTTTCCAGTCTGCAGATATGCTAGATTTATAAGTCACTTTGCATTCAGTTGCCACTCTCCAATTTCCGGAATGAAGAGAGGAGAGATAGTCTCCGAAGACTGCAAATGTTGGTAGTATAATACATTCCTTCCCGTGACTGGGACTATTCAATGATTTCACTAAGCTTTGTTTACTGACAATACCAAGGACCGTTAGGTTGGATATTTTCAATAAATAAAAAGGTGAGGCTATTGAATTGCGATCCCAAGGGAAGGTTTTGACTGAATTTTTAAAATTCGGTTTCTTATCACAAACACGCAAGCTAGGGCATTTAATCACAACCTAACGCATAAATATCCTTCAGGAAATATCCTCTTGCTGTTTTTCAGTTTTCCTAATGGCATGGATGAGAGATACCTGGATCAGCCACTCCCTGCCCGCCACCGACCTAACGACAGATATTAAGCCGCCGTGGTTGGGCCGCCGTGGTTACCGCCATGGTCTTAGTAAACTGTGCTTCATCTTGTTACCTCGAGGTAAAGAAGTGGTAAGAGCCATGCAAATAGCTACTGCACGTCATGATATACCAATTTTGTGTATTTTTCCGCTGAAACTGCTTGTCTCATGAGGAAATTCCACTTTAAGCCATTCATCCACTTACCGCATTTGGAATATAAAAAATAATATGAACATTGTAGCCATGGCTTTTATCTATGTATACGGTTCAGTAGTCAGCTTTAAAGTATGCACCATAAGGTACTAGCCAACCTCGTCTGAACATCGTCGATTTAACATAGGAAGCCTATGGTTCTTTACCGTCTGTCAAAGTTGCGCGTTACCGCCACCAGGTGTTCGAAGGTGCCGACGGAGAGTTGCCGATCCAGGCATCTCTCAATGATAATGGCTACGTAGCATGAGATGCTTCTTTTTTATACTATCCCCTTGCCTATCGAATGAGTGAGCAAGTGAGTGAGTGAGCGAGTGAGTGAGCGAGTGAAGTATAAAGAGGAAGAGAGAGGAGAAACATAGAATGCGAATGTTAATGGAATGTTTAATTTCACCCAGCCAGGAACTTCCATTAAAGTACCGAGGGACGCACGAAATGTCGGTGTAAGTTTCGTCGGCTTTAGCAATTGATGCAGTTATGGGGGCGTTAGGATGGCTTCAGGACTCATCGCGACCAGCAGCATGCCCTGGGGAGTGGTGCTGACGGATACAGCGTCTATATTGCATTTCAGGAACCCTAACTTGTGATGGAATGGCCCCATTGGGTGGTGTGTTCATGAGTATGAAATGAGAAGGCTGACGATGATTTGCAGAACGGTGTTGTGGTGTGATAAGAAAATAATCCATAACGTGGCACATACTTTTAAATTAATACGTTCAACAAGATTGAATCGCACTCCGGAAAGCTGGGCGGGGTTAGATTGGGATTGATTTCAAAAGTACATATATACCTAATTTGTGAACTAAATCCCATATCGAGAAAACAAAATAATTAAGAGAAAAAGAGACAAACGTCTGGACAGCTTCTTTCACCGTCATGCTTGTGTGAAATATGGATGAAATATTCTATCCCTCACCTAGCAGAATCCATTTACAAAAATAAAACTGGCTGTTCCAGCGCTGGGGCGTTTCACGACAAAACGACCGAAGAAGTGCAAAATGACACCGTCATGCCATCGATTTTGACCAAAGTTGGGACATAAGGTACTCGGGGGAGCTGAAACGAGCTATACAGGTTTTACGGTGATGCAAGGAATTGTATAGGAAATATCGCCTCTGGCATTCCCGCAAGGTCATGCCGCAAGCTGATCTAAATTGCAATTTTTTTCGCTCATAGGTATATTGTTTGAATGAGATTAAATTGCCCTTTATGATTTAAAATTTCTTAATTTTTTTGTTTAAATTTTATTTGATTTCTTTGTTTTAATTGGACTTCAATATAATTTTCAACTTCTTAACATATTCAATTTTTAACATTTTGTTAACTTTTTGATGACTTTTTGATGATGTGTCTAAAATGGTAATGTTTGATATTACAACTTAATGAGCTGTGAATTGTATTTGAAAATAAAAAAATGAATGTAATTTTGCCTATTTTAGTAAGTTTTTGGTATAAGTCATTTGTTGTATAAAAAAATTTATTCACCTACAACTTTGGATAAGTCAAGATAAACGGAAATGATAAATGCCATCTGACTTTTCCTAGTCATAGCACGCTAAAAAAAACATGCAATATCACCTCCATCTGTTATTTCTTACCTTCAACCTGAGCTCACTTTAGTTTTTGACCGCCTATATCGGCAATAATGTATGACTCATCTTAAACGCTTTACATGAAATACGAATTTTGATCAGCTGTTATTGAATTTTATTTTGTTATTTTTGTAATGAAAATTCGGAAATCGGTAAATTTTCAGATATGAAATTTCTTTGACTACCCCTAGAAACACGTTATGCTAACATTTAACCATTACATTTTAATACGATATCAATTAAATTCATATAAGGAACCACAATGTATACCTGAGAACAAAAGTAAATAACGTTAATTTATGATAAAACATATTGTAGTGTGTTTTTAAGAAGTAAGCTGATATAAAAATTTGACCCTTTTTATACCAAACAACTTGTATTTTGTTCTTTCGATTAAACAATTTCATCGCTCATCACATTTTGATGGCAAAAATTATAATTTAGATGTTCTAGAAGTTACCAAGATTGAGTAATGCAATAAATCAAAAGTGCTAGTTTTCACAAAAACAGTTAATGTAATAAAATGTTCTTATAGAGTAAGTCATTATTGCTCCACTTATGCATACCAAAACTATATTTTGTCACGAACTCACGACGCTATCGGCTGTAAAAACTTGAAGTTATCTCAGGTCAAAGCCAAGGTCAAAAGACCCCCAAAATAATCTATACTGCATGTCATTCAACGTTTTAAGACGAGAACAGAAGATTAATTTTTAACGTACCACTCTAGCTTGACTTGTTCCAAATTTATTGATGAATAACGTATTTGCATAATAGGTACAATTTAAATTAAATGTCAATACCTAACGCAACCACAGAAAAAAACGAGTCAGTTGTATTTTCATATTATAAAGATATTTTATCGTGGCGCCCTTCATGTTACATGTTTTCAGCTCTCAGTCTATTCCATCCCATTCAGCGGGATCCAAATCCGTTCCGTTCCATATCCATGTTTAATTGGGCTCCCATTTCCATTCAATTTCCACAAAATTCAGCAAATTTAACTGTTTTAAGTGCTTAAACTCATTCCAATCCAAATCCATTCCATTTCCATGAATTATCCAAAGTTTCTCCCATTTCCATCCCATTTCTATTCCATTTCCATTTCCATATGGAAATCCATTCCATGAAGAGCTCTAGGTTATCGCTCATTAAATTTGAATCGTCATACATGATAGCTTCGAGGCTCTAGGGGTCACCAAAGATGTTTCGTAATTTCCAACTGTAATAAAATAGTGATTTATATACGTAACAAAGGCAATGGTACACTTGTACAGTAGCTCATTTGAATTCCAGAGACACATGAAGCAGTTGTATTCAGCCATAAATTCCTGGCGATATTGGCGAACAAAATTGACAAGCAAGGCGATCTAGTAACAATGCCCGAAGCATAGCTGGGAATCACGTGCCCTGAAAGGATGATAATTGTGGCAGGCATTTCTGTAGACAAGATTGCCCTATACAACCTTTTCGATCAAAATAAAATGTATTGCGTGGCAGGCACTGATGGTTTTGTCGTGGAGCGCCCGCTGTCAAAATGTTAGAATGCATGATGCGTAGAGCAATATTTCTCGTTGATGCCGTGACCAGCTGTTACGCCGATGCCGCCATTCTATGTTAAGAAAGTTTACTGCTACTGTCCAATATGTTTGACAGGCTCACACTAGACTGAGACAAGCCGCCGTCCAGTAATACCGCTCCCGTTCGCAGCTGCTGCCGCCACTAGACGCGTACCGTGGAGCTCCTTACGTCACAGGACCATCAGCTGCCGGACCAGTGACGTCACCACTGGAGGATCACGTGCTGCCCGAGCCGTGGTCCACGGGAGACGTGCTGACGGGGTTCCCGGAGAACCCCGCCTCCGGATTCTGACAACCTGGATCTTGCAACCGACGCTTTCATATGAAATATGTGTATACCGTATACTTTCTATACATTTTACACCTCGATGTAGTGGGTGACACATTATTCGAGTGTTTTATGGTAGGTATAGTATATATTTAATCATTAAAATACATACACAGATGCGTAAAAAGAGGCTGCTATATGTTGTTGCTTATTGTATACGACGAAAAAGTTTACCATTTGCTTTATGTGCGATTTTATTGTTGAGGCTCATTGCCTATGTTTCAATGACCCACGACTTCCACTATGTATTTTAGGCTGCTGGCCTTGTCTTAAAAAGACATGATATTTATTGCACCCATGTCCCATGTTGCACTTTCGGTTTGTTTTTTGTTTTTTTAAATAAAGCAGCACTTGAGAACACATCACATATACTTGAGCGTTGGCTGGAACCGAGGTTACTTAGCTGAATTTCTAAGGGCCGCCTTACCCTGAGCCCCGCATATGGCTACTATGCTGCGTGGTGGTGGTGGTGGTGGTGGTGGGGCGGGTGTGCCGCATGTCGAAGAAGTCTGCATCGCCAGATGGTATTATGTGTCAATACGGTCAATGGTATTATTTGGCTTTGTAAAAACTCACCCGGAGTGTAAACCCAGCGACCAGCAGTGCAAGACTGCACGGTTTTAATCTCGCGTGAGTTTCTCGAAAATTAAATAATAAAATGGACGATATTGACACATAATACTAGCTACCTTGCAATGACATCTGTACAGCCGTAGCACGTCGTGGTCTGCAGGTGAAATATACAATTTGTCGAATAAGTTAACGAAAAGCCTCATGGACGCTTTGAACCTTTTCAGTAATTATTCGGTCGAGAACACCAAGCCGACTCATAAAAAACGTCGTATGACACCACCTGAGCCATATTTTGTCACTCAGTCATAACAAATTACTGCCAATGTATAGGTTGCACAATGCACATCACCTTTTATGCTGTGTGAAGAAATAAAATTATCATCAATTGCTGAGTAATAAATTTACCATTCCGGGGAAAAATCCTAATGGTTGCCGTCCAGGGCTGGCCCGCTCGTTCTTATCCCTATAATGCGTCTGTCAGAATTAATAGCCCTGGGATCATGTGTTCAGTAGTCTACTTACTGTGGCTGGCCGCAAGCTGCTGATATGTTAACCAGCCGCTGCTGGCTGCAGATATGCTGAGACAGGACCGACTACAGTGGAAAAACACAGCCTGGCTGCTGCAGTCCAAGATGCTGCACCGCGTGAAACAAAGCCAATATGATTCCGCACTCAAGATACTTTTTGTAAATATAAAATATTGCAAAAGTGAAACTTGTTGATGAAAGTGCAGTGGAAAGGATACATAAACCCGTAACCTGGTGGACCTATAAGACAATTTCAGCATGGAGGGGGGTAGGAATGGAAGTCGAAATCCCCTGTAACACTAAAACCAGTAAGACGCCGTAGTTGGCGATGAACGTCTATAGTCTCGAACAGGGTTGGTTGGATGGTGCTGCCCAGTAACGAAGACCTCTTGACAATCGGATGTGAGGTTATAAAGATATTAGGCTCTCAAAACCGTCGTTTGGCCGGGCCGGGCTGGTCCGGGCCGGGTTGGGCCGCTCATACTCAGATTTATCCCATAAACTACGGAAAGACGAGCAAGCGCCTCGCGCTCGCTCGTAATAACTCAAACTTTTACACATCGGAGCTATATTATCTGGTCTGGTTACGTCATAGTCAAGAAAAACGGAGGAATCCTGGGTAGTGAAGAAAACCTTCACTCTGCTAATGGCCGCCAATAGTGCTGCCCATGTCGACTACAATAGAAATATGCTTAACAGAGATTACGTCATCAGTAACTAAGGCCCAATGTCAATACACATTGGCCTTTTTTACAGATGTCAAATGTAAACTCGAATAACTTTTTAATTATACCGTTGTGGATGTATTAACTTATTACATACTTATTTTCAAAGTCCAGCAATACAAAATCTATCTCAACTCAAACTTAATGTTAAGGTGGCAACGTCCCTTTACATTTGTCCGATGGTCAATATTTGAGGCTACAAAGATCAAAAGCGATAAAAATGCGGCTGTTTTGTAATGTTATTGATATATTGTTATCTAATAAAGATAGCGCGATACTGTTAACGGCATTGAATTTCCCTCTTCAGGGCGCCTTGAATTATTTATATACATGTTGACCTTATTTTTTCAACTTTAAAATTTGACCTAAGGTCACGTGACATTGACCTGAGGGCAAGACCCAAATAGGTCATGCTGCACTTAAGATATTGACGAGACAAGAACATTGATGTTGGTTTTATTTTTCATCATTATCATTATTATGTCGAGAGTTATTACAAAAAGTGATGGTGACCTCAGATGACCTAAAACGATCCCGTAGGGGCCACAGAACAAAAAAGTGCACTTGAATCATCAAGAATATCCCATGCTAGTATGATCCAGATATCATTGGACTGATATCATGCATATCCTTGAAATAGGAAGGTTTTCAATATTTCCTCATTGCCTTCTAATGGGGAGGTCACATAATTGACCTGATCTTAGGTCACCGAAATTGAATTCCGAGATGCAAGATTGTATGTAGGTATGTATGCCTTTATGACACTCTCTTAAGCTGAAACTGACCTGGGGAAAACTCTGGCTTTGATACGACCGTTACCTTCTTTTTTGGGAGGTGGTGTCACGTGACCTAACCTGGTGACCTGATCTGTGATGATCCTAACGTAAAAATGGTGAAAAGTGTGTACAATTGATACCAAAACAGACTTACAAAAAAACGACGCCGCCGCGCACCGCATTTTTTTTTACTATGATGGAAAAATCACTGGTGGGGGTTAGAGATAAAAATGATTCCCACCAGGGCAAAGGTTAAATATTTTTTTTCATATAAGGCTATGTTTGCTTAGCTTTGAAAGGTAGAAGGTATAGAAAATATGAAAACATTCGTATCATATGCGAGACATATTATGCTGAGATTCTGGCGTCACATGTGGCACATCCCTCCACTATTCTCCATTGTCAGCTCGGTAAGTGGGAGAGCTATGGGCCAATCTGGCGCTGACAGGGGGCTCACCTTAACAGCCGGCCCGCAGGCGGTCCGCTGATCTCGCAGACCAGCACGGGTCGGCCGTCGATCAGGGCCGGTCCGACCGAGACGCGAGACGACGGCGGCGGCGGCGGACCAGCTCCTCCGGCAGCTGCGGAGAGCCGGCAGAGGTCAGAAGGTTACACAATGAGGGACCAGATGATGGTGGCAGTCTATCGAATCCGGCAAAAGTTCAAGTTTTGATTTGTAAATTCGGAATCAATGCAGATCACGTTGCATGATAGAAGATGGTTAAGAGAGGTCATGTGCAATGTTAAGTTGTTTGACCTCCTTCATGGTTTTGTTGGCGCATGCGTTAGAAAGGAGAGCATTTGGCGACAGGGCTTATTACACGGACTCACCGCGCGGCCTGTTCCAGCGGATTGCCGCTTTGTAAGTTAGACTGTGCCGCATGACACCACACCGTCCTTCACTGGGAGTTAGACTGTGCCGCATGACAGCACACCGTCCCCCACTGGGAGTTAGACTGTGCCGCATGGCACCACACCGTCCGCCACTGGGAGTAAGACTGTGCTGCATAGCACCACACCGTCCCCCACTGGGAGTTAGATTGTGCTGCATGGCATCACACCGTCCGCCACTGGGAGTTAGTCTGCGCCGCATAGCACCACGCCGTCCGCCACTGGGAGTTAGACTGTGCCGCATAGCATCACTCCGTCCGCCGCTGGGAGTTAGACTGTGCCGCATAGCATCACTCCGTCCGCCGCTGGGAGTTAGACTGTGCCGCATGACATCACACCGTCCGCCGCTGGGAGCTAGACTGCGCCGCATAGCATCACACCGTCCGCCGCTGGGAGTTAGACTGCGCCGCATGGCACCACACCGTCCGCCGCTGGGAGTTAGACTGCGCCGCATGGCACCACATCGTCCGCCGCTGGTAGTCAGACTGCGCCGCATAGCATCACTCCGTCCGCCACTGGGAGTTAGACTGTGCCGCATGGCATCACACCGTCCGCCACTGGGAGCTAGACTGCGCCGCATGGCACCACACCGTCCGCCGCTGGGAGTTAGACTGTGCCGCATAGCATCACACCGTCCGCCGCTGGGAGTTAGACTGTGCAGCATGGCACCACACCGTCCGCCACTGGGAGTTAGTCTGCGCCGCATAGCACCGCACCATCCGAGGCTAAGGATGGAATATGGTTGTGGAACGCTGACCGGATGACCGGCCACAGACATGCCATGTAACCGGCCACCACAAGGGTGGTTCAGGGGCCAGGGGCTAGTCACTTGTCCGGCGGCCAGCGACCACCGGACCTGGATTAGCGTGGGCGTGACACAGGATAGCGGACAGACATTCGGGATGTTAAAAGGGACTTGTGGATATAACTTATTTAAAATGTATCTTACTGATCAGGTGATTTCTTTGATGCTTTCTGGGCATCAGAGCTGCACCAAACGTGACTCATAAAATTCGTCAGCTGCGACTGCAGCATACAGCTTTAGAATGCCGTATACGACCCTTTTGGTCCTCCACCCATTTGTTCTGGAATCTTTTCCCATAAGTGCTCTGTGTAGAACTCATTTCGGATAGATGCTAGCATAGTTTCGAACATAAGCGGCAATATCCGGCTGACATTCAGCAACGACGAAACCCTGGCATTCACAGTCCGTGGCCCCTGATTCAGCATCACAACTATGACGTCACTGCTACTTTCTCTCACGGCAGTGACACATCACACGCCGTTCCTCAGCGCAACTCAGCATACCGATTTGGCCAGCCGAGGCGTCCCTTGTGCCCTGATACGTTATGTCGAATTACAAAGCGCCTTTTGTCCGGATACGATGTGAACTGCTTCTCTCTCCGTGTTGCTTATAAAATTCATTAGGTCACGCTACGGTCATAAGACCTAGAGATGCAGGATTCGGTAATATTATTTTATTTAACAATGGCTGGAGACTTTCAGTCCCGTCCAGCTAGACGCGTCTAGCTGAAATTGGACTTGGACGCAGATCTTGGAAGGACTCGGACACGTTCTCAGAACTTGGACGCGTCCAGGCTACGGTGTGACCTTAGTCTTGTCTTGAGGTATTGCTCGTCAAGCATTTAGACGCCAAATTAGACGCGACTTGGACGGCTGCCGCGCTGGACGCGAGTTAGACGGCAGTGGCAGTCTCCACCCAATGTCTTTTATGTTATGTAAATTATCGAAAGAACGTGAGTCTTGGTAAATGAGTCGCACTCAGAAGACAGTCCCCAAGTTAAGACGTGACAAGCTGATAAAGCTCTAATGGTGGAGCGAGTAGTAATGTGTCTCTGTTACAGCTTTTAGCGAGGACATTCTCATGCAAATGGGCGATAGAGCTGTATTACAGGCCTTCATCATTATTCTGAACAGCAACGAGAGGATTGTGGGGCCTACTTACAACTACTCAGGACAGTGTTATACTTGAATGAGCGCTCTCAGCTTTAAAGACAGCATTATTTTTCTGCAGCATGTAGATGTATTTTTCCAAAGAGATGCCTAGCCTCATGGATAACTTCTTCCAACCTAAATGTGAAAGTGTTATTTGCTTTTCAGTTTCTTCGTCAATGGACAAGTTTCACGTTGTGGGGTTTTTGGCTTAAAATGAACAAAACAATATTTTATATACTAAACTGAGTTATTTTGATCGAAAGATGCGTAGTTTCAGTAAAATAACAAATAACAACATTGCAAAAAAATCATTATTTAAAAAGCTCTTGGTGAGCTACGTCACACCTGCTCTTTGTAAACACTTGGCCACTTGGCCATGGCTGACCTGCAGTACCCGTCGT
>JARBER010160082.1:0-10354 GCA_030265075.1 Balanus glandula
AGCGATTTAACACGTAACCCTATGGGCCGGCAGTGAAAGTCACGCCCATGCTGCCAGATCACTTTGACCCCCCCCCCTCGGGCACAACATAGGGTGTGCAATGTTTGCATGCGTTCTACCCCACACTCACCCGGCGGGCCGACCTGCGACCGGCCATGTTGCCGTGAGCCGGTCGGACGGTTTGGGGCGCCGCTTCGCGGACGTGTGCCGCCGTAAGCACGAGGCGGCGCGGGCGGGGGCCGCACATCAGTAAAAATTATCAGTCGTTAGCTACCGGCAGGCACTATGTATGTTTGTTTGCTATGTATATTTTTGCATAGGGGCAACATATATCACAGGAGGGTGAAATATGTTGTCGGCAAAGTGTAAATAAAAATATATATATTTAAAAGTGGCATTGCTCAGTAAGCATCCATACCTATCTGGCAACTGTGATTTGAAAATATGATAACAAATGAAATTTAGGTTTAATATTGTGATTGCCTAAAGTGTATCACCAAGTTTAGACAATAATCACTCATCAGTGGTACACATATCCCACCTTTCGGTCATATTGGTTAACTGTTTTACAACTTAGGTACACTATCATTTGGCTGAAGGTGTCGTCGTGAGGCGTTTGTAGAAAAGTAGGGAATGAGATCTCATCTCATCCTTTGGATCTAGGATGAGATAATCGGGTCCTACGCCGTCTATGTCGCGTGTGTGATCGTTCTGCCGGTCTGTGATGTGTGTACTCGCTCTGTCGGTTCTGTGTAACTTGTGTGACCTCTGCCAGTCCTGTGTCGTGTGTGACCTCTGCCGGGTGTGTCGCGTGAATAGCCGCTCTGCCGGTTCTGTGTCGCGTGTGTGACCTCTGAGGGTGTATGTCGCGTGTGTTGCCGCTCTGCCGGTTCTGTGTCGCGTGTTCGACCACTGCGGGTTTGTGTCGCGTGTGTGACCTTTTTGCCGGGTCTGTGTTACCTGTGTGACCGCTCTGCCGGGTCAGGGTCACTGCGTGCAGCGGCAGCTCGAATAAAGCTAGTCATAAGTCGTAACATTGCAGTTAATTTGACGGTGGCTATGAGCGGACGCGGCACCTCTATTTTTCGGGCCGGGCGGGCCGGCGCGCACTCAGCTCGCTAACGATTTTCCGGCCGATAGGTGGCAGGTCAGCACCCGATGTATCCGATAACAATAGGACAGCGGGGGAGAAACCGATCCAGTATCTAGGTAATCCATGGCAATACATTAACAAAACACATGGCGGTACGGAGAGGCAATGGATCAGATCGCTGTCCATGTATGTTCACAACAGAGTCAACACAGCAACACATGGTATTTCACTTGTGTGTGAACAGATTAAACGTGTTGTAAAGCCCCTGTTACTTAACATCACAGTGAAGTCACACATGTACATATTACAGGCTATATGTATCCAGCGATGAATTGGGAGTGCGATGCTACAGTAAACGTTTTACTACAGGTAGTATGTGTACGTTTGCTTTACCTGTGCATCCAGCGATGATAGATCAGACTTCTCTGTTGAGTAAACGTCTTACCACAGTTATCACACCTGTGGGGCTTCTCCCCTGAATGCCTTATTCCGGTGTCGTGTCAGAACACTCTTATCTGTAAACGTTTTCCCACAGTCCTCACAACTGTGAGGCTATTCCCGTCTATGTATCTTATGATGGTGTGTCAGATATCCCCTTTGTTTAAAGATTTCCCCACAGTCATCACAGCTGTAGGGTTTCTGTTCTGCATGTAACGTTCGGTGACTGATCATGTGGGACAGATATGCAAATGCCTTCCCACAGTGTCACAACTGTAAGGCTTCTCTCTCGTATGTATCTTGCGGTGTTCTGTCAGTGTGCACTTCTTTGCAAACGCCTTCCCTCAGTCGTAACAACTGTAAGACTTCTCCCCGTATGCATTTTGTGGTGTTCCGTCAGTGTGCACTTCTTTGAAAACGCCTTCCCACAGTCGTCACAACTGTAAGGCTTCTCCCCTGTATGTGTCTTGTGGTGTTGTGTCAATACGGACTTCTGAGTAAACGTCTTCCCACAGTCGTTACAACTGTAAGGCTTCTCCCCCGTATGTATTTTGTGGTGTTCCGTCAGTGTGAACTTCTTTGCAAACGCCTTCCCACAGTCGTCACAGCTGTAAGGCTTCTCCCCCGTATGTATTTTGTGGTGTTCCGTCAGTGTGGACTTCTTTGCAAACGCCTTCCCACAGTCGTCACAGCTGTAAGGCTTCTCCCCCGTATGTATTCTGTGGTGTTCCGTCAGTGTTGACTTCTTTGCAAACGCCTTCCCACAGTCGTCACAACTGTAAGACTTCTCCCCTGTATGTCTCTTGTGGTGTCGTGTCATTACGGACTTATCAGTAAACGTCTTCCCACAGTCGTCACAACTGTAAGGCTTCTCCCCTGTATGTGTCTTGTGGTGTTGTGTCAATTGGGACTTCCGAGTAAACGTCTTCCCACAGTCGTCGCACCTGTGGGGCTTCTCCCCTCTATGTATCTTGTGGTGGACTGTCAGATGACCCATTCGTAAAAACGTCTTCCCACAGTCGTCGCAACTGTGGGGCTTCTCCCCTCTATGCATCTTGTGGTGGACTGTCAGATTACTCATTCGTGAAAACGTCTTCCCACAGTCGTCACACCTGTGGGGCTTTTCCCCCGTATGTATCTTTTGTTTTGTCAGAAAGACCTTCGGTATAAACGTCTTCCCGCATTGAAGACGTATGTAGCATTCCCCTTCAGAGTAATTATACTGAAGGCTTGACATTCTACCATTTCCTTCTATTGCTGGGACATTGTGGTCCAGACGTCGGTTGACGTGTGAGCTTTTACATTCTTGTCTCAGCGATTTATAACTGCAGTCTTTGAAGCTGTATTTAGAGAGACCTGCAAAAGGTTATGAAAGTCAGTACTGTATTCAAGATCCGATGTCCGCAATCGCCTTCTATTTCGAGGACATGGAAAATGTCGCTTTTCCCAAGAAATATTAAAGCTAAATGCAAGATTTGGTTACCTGATGATATATATCAGTCTATTCAGTCTATGAGATATATCAGTCATTGGTCTAGGAAGTCGGAGCACCCTGGTCCAAGGCCTGTGGCCGCCTGATTTTCAGACTTAATCTACAAATAAATAAATCAGATGTGAGTAACTATATAGACTTTCACCTAATTGCCGCAGCCTTGGGAGGATAACAAGCTCCGATATGAGGGAGGGCGAGAGGTGATAGCAGTATCTGTGTAAGTGAGTACAGTATCTTAAGATTGGAAATTTTGGATGTAAAGCAGCACCCTAAAAGGAAATTAATCCACTCCTTTTTCCTATTTTGTATGGTTATTGTCCGCTCTTTTGCAATTTTAAATTATTTTTCACTCCTTTACTTCTCGTGTGTAAAAAGCTAGAAAATGGATGAAGTTTCGTTTTTGTTAGCAAGACGTGTGCATTTTTGATGTAATTTTCCACTCGTTTTGCTGATTTCCAGCTTGAATTTCGACTCGGCACCCTGGTTCTAAAACAATCCTAGGACACTGTTTGAATTAGACAGCAAAGTGAAACGCATGACCTTTGGTCTCCAGAGAGCAAATGTAAGCACCAGGGTTGATACTGGGCCTGTTCCCGTCGCGCCTCTACGTTCCTCCAAGTTGCTCCCACTGCAACTGCTCTAATTCGTTAACACAGAGCAGCTGCAGTTAGAGCTAGTTAGATTCAGTAAGAGCTATGGCGGGAGCTTGTTCATTGTTTCCAAGCCTGATGAAGCAGCGATGCAAGAGTACGTGATGTTAGCTATAAGGGATATCGAATTCTAACAACAAAACAAGGGTGTCGTGTGTGTGTGTGTGTGTGTGTGTGTGTGTGTGTGTGTGTGTGTGTGTGTCGCGCGCGCGAGTGCTTGTCCGTGTGCGTCTGCGTGCGTGCGTGCGTGCGTGTTTATTCCAATCCAACGACAAAATGAATGTCAACACTATAGACGCATAACATTACAAATTCTTGGTTACAGCCTTGGTCACGGAAGCTGATCTAGTTCTCAGAGTTCCGGCGTGCCAGCAGACAGGTCAATTTGAGCCCTGAGGCCAGGGATGGGAATGTTACCATTCTGCCATCCCAACTGATGAAAAATAAATGTCGGTGACAAATCTGAGCTAAAACATGCTTTGTTTCTACAATGATTATCACTTATGGCAAGGCGAAACGCGCCCAGACAACATTTCAATACCTTATTTACCACGTCTGTCAGCACCAAAGATTTTGCTTCACTTGGAAAAATTGGATAACTGACACGCAGCAGTTTTTACAATATTATAAGATCGCAAGGATAAGCACATGTTTCTTGTTTTGTTTTCTGAGAAGCTAAAATTTTGAGTTTTTAATATAGTATAATATAAACAATATAATAAATAAAACAAATTAAAGCAAAAAAAAATATTTTGAGTAAAAAAAACATGTCAGGCTTGTTTTTCAAGGCTGTCAACATTAAAGGCTAAGAGCCAAAACTTGTAGACAAAAAACAATGACGCAAGTACACAATCTGACCAGTACTTCCTTTTCATACCATACACTGACACAATAATCTACCAGAAACTACCTACAGGTCTCCACGTATTCAGTGGTAGGTTTTATAAAGCCGACCGAATTTGTTTTGCGTGCAGTGATATCCGGTTCAAAGTATGATACATATACCGGTATACACGTTTTGCATGTGTCTATAGAAGGGCACTATCGTCTGTCCCCGAGTTTTCTAGCTATTTTCGAAAAAACGCAATTTCTGGCATCTGGGGCTGCTGGAGGTCGTTTTTGCTGTGACCGTCACTGGTGTAAGTGGCGCCGCCCGGCGGAATAACCGTGGTGTCACGTAGTGGAGCAGCATCGAACTAATACTCATTCAATGGGATCAAAGTGTCCCAGTTAGAGGCTATATCGTAGTAAAAGTAAACAGCGTCGCTGGTCATGCCTCCAGGATTGGGGTCAGAGGACACGGCTGGGTGGCACCGCGACAGACTTCGGCCGTATCGTGGGGCTGTGCTGAAGAATACCAGTCACAAAACTGATATTCCAGCGGATATTCCAGTCTCCTCTCCGATGCACCCCGACCGTGTCTCCTCTAAGGAGCACCCCGGTGGCATCTCTTTTTCGAAGCACCCCGGCCGTGTCTCCTCTTTTTAGCACTCCGACGGCGCACAATGGTAGATTTGACCGGTCCAGCATGACACAGGTCAAATAATGAATTATCAGGAAATGCTTAGAAAATCATGCCGCGGTGTTCGAAATTGTTCATACCACACTGTCCTTGGCTTTGTTTTGTAATGCAGTTGTTATTTCATGGCAAAAAAATTGGCTTATACTTCGACTTTCTGATCGCATCGGCCGAACCCAACATCCACACATTTCGGCAGCGTATCTTTGGAGTAAGAGAATGTGCAAGTTTAAGATCTAAATTTACATTGATGTAGTCTGTCTATTAGTAGGTGTGCACTGGGCGGTGACACTGCCTGCCCCGATCGCGGGCGGGGCATAGAAGTTCGAGAGTCACTGGACTGCCTGACCAGGGGAGGGGAGGGGATGGGGAGCGGGAGTGGGGTCAGAGCGAGGGGAGGCGGATGCGAGCAGTCAGAGAATTCCAGGAGTTGCACGTCCCCGATACTGGGATAGGACAAGTTGATCGATAGATCACGAGCCATCGGGATAAATGCATACTTTCTATGTAGACGTTCTGCAGAGTCTGGAGACATATAACAGATAACTTACCGTCCACGATTGATTAAAAATATGCTAGATGAACATGCCAATAGCTCATAAATGATCAAAGAATAAAGGTTTAAATAGGTAAATCTAACCAACGCACGCGTCTGACGCCAAACACCGTCTGTCGTAGAGAATGTATTTCTGTCCCCCCCCCCCCTCCCCCCGAGCTATGCGACACAGGGCCAAGCTCTAACCTCTAAACAGAGTTAGAGAGGTTGCGACAAGGAATAGAGAAATTGAAAACCCATTTTGTAGTCGGGTCAATAATAAGGTAACTGGAGGTCATCGATGGTAAACGTTGTCCCATGCCTCGAGTAACTGGAACATCATTCCAAATAATACCTGCTAGCTTGGTAGCTTTGAGTTTGATTCCTCAGAAAAAAGAAACTAGAAGACTTTTGAAACGCTCTTTTGGAAAGGTGTCCTCAGGTTTGAGCTCAAGCAGTTTAGGTTCAGGAGGTCATTAGAAATGAAGTCACAGTACAGGGTGACATGATCCTGAAATATTTTTTTTCGGTCCTATCACTTCATAATATCCTGATCATTTCGGTCCCTTGATATTCGAGGCATTGAACATCTTCCCATTGACTAGGCAATATATACCTGAGGGCGACGCCTATTTGGGTGTCGCGGACCGATGGTTGTGTTTTACATTTTTGCTCGGGATCTTGAAAATGGAGGATCCCATTGAAAACAAATATATCTCTTAAAATGGCAGTCAGGAGCTCCAAAGTTGTTTTTGATAATTGTTTTTAAATAATTTAAAAAAACGTGAAATCTCCCTAAAGGAGGAGCCCCGGCAATATAACTGTCATGTGCATGTTGCCCGTCGGTCACTCACTCGTGTTGCACAACCGACAATGGGCACCCCATATATGGAACAGTTTGATGCGGGTTGTACCTATCCGCTTATGGACATAACACACCTCCTTTGAAAATATTCCAAATGGAGGATCCCTGGTGACTCGAAACTAGCACTTTCTCGGCTGACCCTCTCTTGCTGACGCTCCTGGAGCTACCTGTGATCATTTCAGACCATTGAATTACACCAGGGCAACTGTAGGCCTGGCTTAGTGGTCCAATGTCAAAAGAATCGGGGAACAGAGACACGTTCAAGAGCACGTGGCACGTCCATTTGAGCCTTTTTAGGGTGGTGGCCCCCACCGGCACGTGGGTGCCAGCCAATTACTGCAATCGAGCAAAGTTTAAGACTAAGTATCGACCGCATTTTTTTCGCTATGGAGATATATTTGTTTCGCCCATTATAAGTATGAGAAAATGGCACGTGCCAGCCGCACGCGATCTAGAGTATTCCCGCACTGCCATCATCTAGATCACCGTGAATTATGGATATGCTGAAAATTTAAGGAAAGTTGATCAAGCCGATTTCAAACGCAACAACTCTTACCGATCTCCAACACAAACCCGAAATCATCCCCGTAGAACAGTTGCTCAGGATGTTTTTCAATGAAAAACACAATTCTAAAGAAAGGTGTTATTTCTATGAACACAAACTTCGGTTAACTGCATGAAAATCGGTTAAAAAACGTAGCCATAACGATCATAAGAAAAGCAAAAAAATTGCGTTTGTTTTGTCCCCCAGATAACTATTTTTGAACAAAACATAGGTAAATCAAAATGTCAGGTTCAAATAGTCAAAAAATCATCTTCTCATGGCAAATTGACTGGTTTTATCCCATCGAAATCGAACGAGCGTTTCTCGAGATCTTATCCATGGGAAGGGGAGGGGGGAGGGGCAGAATCTTCCTCTCTTTTCATCAGGCTAACACGAGCCTGGGCACTAGCAAGGAATAGGCTCATGCGTCCCGTTGATAACGCTATTGCTTTTTAGTATGTACACAAGTTCATAAGAGGTTAAACGCTCTCAGTCAATGCCGGGATCCAGTGCCTCCACGGCCAGCTTCGAAGAAATTCCAGAGGCTGTAAATGCAAAACTTGGTCTGACTTCCAGTTCGCGTCAAATAGCACTACTGATTTTTTAGTTATTTCAAAAGTTTATCAAGGGTAATGACTAATGTTCGACCTCAATAAATGGTGGGTTAAATGCTCCAGATGATCAAGTAGTTGGAGTTGAAGTGACTTGAAAACTGAAGTGACTTGAAAACTGAAGTGACGGAAGTGACTTGATCCCGAGGCTCTCGTGAAGGTAAAAAAAATATATAATTATGTTTTGTGTTTACCTGAATCGTGATTATATCAATTCCAAGTGAATCAGACTAATTCAAACAGCACATTGTGTTAATTTCCCAATTATTTCATCGTGTATGTAGTAAAAACATAATTTCAGCATCTCAGACGTGTATTATGTTTCAATAGAAAGTAACAAAGCAAGCTTCTGGCGCGCAAAAAAAAACTCTCACAAATCCAATTCTACGCCACGCAAGGACAACTATTATTAATAAAATATCATAGCCGCGGTGGGGCCATCAGTGCCGAGTAAATCAGAATTCCACCGGAACGGACAGTCATAAGCTACCCAACCACTTTGGTGCAGCACCCTGATAGAAATATTGTCCGAGAATGAATAAGGTGGGTGTCTGCCAGTTGCGATGGGCCAGCACTCATATTGGGCAGTTGGCACAGCGAAGCAAAGTGCGTGCCAAGATCTGAGACGGCTTAGCGATGCTGAGCTGCCTCGAGTCGGGACAGTGGGACGGTGGGGTACAAGATTTCAGGACCCTGGACAAGGAGCTCTTTTAGAGAGGCTCCTATAACCAGAGGCTGACTTCATTATGGGTGAGCTGGGTCCTGTATTCACTTTGTAGCATGATAAACTCTAATTCTGAGTCCTGCTAAAAGAAATGAAATGTCTCGTCTCAAACTGTAATGCGTATGAATATCAGCACCTGTTCCAGCTCACGACAAAACCAGAGCAATGCTGGACACCACAACGTCAACTAGTTACAGCGCGACGTCACTAAAAACGCCAGCTTTTACAACGCCAGTTCCTAACCAAATCGACCAAGCAAATAATAATTAGCTAAACATTACCTGGTGGTTGCAGCCAAGTTATGAGTGAAAGGCATCAAGGCATAAATCGATGAACAACAAGCAATGCATTTCATATTGTGTAACATCTTCCGTGTACCGAAAAAATTACCTGCAGTACGGTGAGGTTCGCCTGCACCGCCAGCTCGGCCTTCTGGTCGTCGTTCGGGTAGGCGTTGTAGCGGTGCTCGAACAGCCAGCTCTTGAGCACCTTGATGGAGTCCTTGGGCAGGTTGCCGCGCCGCCGCTTGGCGTCGCCGCAGTCGTCTCCCCGCTCCGGTGACGGGGGTCCTCTGGCGCCGGCTGAAACCAAGCGGACGTCACAGTGCCGTCAGAGATCCTGCTCGTGACGATGAGACGAGACGACATTTATAACCCACCGACAATCACGTGCCGGAGGGGGAGGGGTCAATGTGGTGCAGCAGGTGCAAGAAGTAAGCGTATCGTTTTTTTTTTCGCAGCTTCAGAAAACGAAGACGTGAAACAAATATGTGTACCTTATGCCAAAGCATGTTTTTAAGATTAGCGCGAGCATGTGGTACCTTAAAGCATTTTAACCTTCAGATATTCTATTTGACGTCATTTGGACAGAGCTTCTGCACACGGGCATTTACGTTTTACCAAACTATTGTTAACCCAATTTCCAAAATGGAGGTAACCATATGATAAAATAAATACCACACTCAGACCGAAATACTAAATTTAGGACCTCGCTCAATGTAAATTATTTATCGGCCTATGTGGCATTTTATATTACCACATCTTTTGCTCCCCGCAGTGCATTGATTCGAATATCGGCTCTGCGGCTGCAGATAATTCCACCGCAGAGTCTTGGGTTTCAGCTGAGCCACACAGCGTTTGTTTACCTTAGGTCACCTCCGGCCGATGACAGGTTCTATGATGGCCAGCCAGATAGGCCCAGCCGGAACCCGGGCTTCAACAGGAAATTAGCATGACTCTTTGATAAATACGCTTTAGAAGAATGCACAAAGAAGATAAATGAGTTTATTTAACGATATGACTTCATCTGCCGGCGTAGTGTTCATAATTTCACAGCAGCGCTTCGAAAAGACTTCAACGTCTGATCATGACAACCTATCATCATATTAGCCTTCAGAATCGCAGATATATGAGTCTAGGTTATCGAGAGATACGTTCTAACCATCGTTCAGCAGTGTATCTTGTGCCAAGGTAAATTTTAGCTGTTAGTTTATGCACCTACTCAACACAGATGAGTCCCAGCTAAGCCAGGTATATGCCTCATAAGAAACCTTCGCCCAACTGTTACCATTTTGCAATGTAAAAATAATTAAAAATAATAGGTCGCCTTGAAAGTTGTCTTGCAATTAACCCGCGCATCGAAGGGTTAATTAATCGTAATATAAAAATTTTGGTCAGGTCATTTTCGTGACCTCTAAGTCAATGGGGAAATGTTCGAATGCTTCCGATTTCAAGGATATGCATAATATTAGACCAATTACTTCGTGATCATGTTATAATAGGCCATTCTTGATGATACAAGTGCAACTTTTGTTCCGTGACCCCTATGGGGTCTTTTGGGGTCATCAGAGGTCACCATCACTTATTTGGCAATAACTCGCGATA
>JARBER010160104.1:0-10351 GCA_030265075.1 Balanus glandula
GGACGCTGCCACTGCGGCCTGGGGGAGAGGCAGAGACAGGTCAGGTCAGGTCAGGTCAGGTCAGGTCAGGTCAGGTCGGCCGGCGGACGCTGCCACTGCGGCCTGAGAGAGAGGCAGAGACAGGTCAGGTCAGGTCAGGTCAGGGACATCCCCGGTCCGAAAGAGAGGGGGCAGAGACAGGTCAGGTCATGTCAGGTCAGTTCAGTTCATGTGCGTTTCGTGACATACGACCATCAGATCAGCCCGTGTTGACTCCATAGTGACCCTGTATTGACCCAGAACTGACATCACCCCGTGCTGATTCCGAATTAATCCCAACCTGTCCTCGACATGACACCATGCTGATTCCAAGGACCAAGTTGACCCTAACTAACCCGAACTGACCCAAACTGACCCGAACTGACCCAAACTGACCCGAACAGACCCAAACTGACCCGAACTGACCCGAACTGACCTGAACTGACCCGAACTGACCCGCTCTGACCCATACCCAATAGTACCTCTGCCGTTTGCGCCAACCCCTTCCCTCCCCCTCCCCCTCTCGGTCTCGTGCAGGGGCCCATCTGCGCCGGAGGGGCAGGTGGCGGTGCGAGGAGGCGGCCGCTGGGACACATTAGCCGGAGACATAAGACCGTCACACACGGACACGACAGACACACACAGGGAGAAAATGTGCCGCCGTAATGGAGGACGGGACGGGGGGCTGTCGAGGACAGGTCATCAGATGCCGCGGCCTGGAGGACAGGGGGGCGGAGAGGACAGGGGGGGGGGGTACGGGAGACCAACAGCGGAGGGGGACGGCAGATGGAGAAAAGGTAGGGAGCGAATAGACCACAGTGCCGAGCCAGCTGTGGTCGACACTGATTCGGTCAGGACGGGAGGGAGGTGAAGGAGAGCCAGCAGACACAGCACTCCAAATACCGCTCTTTAAGAGAAGGCGATGTTAACCAAGTCAGGGCTTCTGTCCAGGCAAATCCAGTCAAAGCGAATATATTCTGACGACAATGTCAATGTCTGACGACAATATATTCAGCGCTTTAAATATAAATAACCAGGCTCGAATCCATCCCCCAAGATCCATACTCCATTGTCTCATCCTAACAACTAATTCTCATGCCCGTTGTATTTCATCCAAAATCCACTGAATCCTGCAGACTAAGCGGACGTTTGGATAGTAACAGTGGAGCATGTGCTCTGTACATACATCCGTAAACAGTAAACATCGTATCGGCGTGAATGTACACAGCAGCGGTGTGACTTTACACGGCATCCTGTGTCATAGAACACCACGCCGCCACCTAACACAACCACTTCAAAGCCCAGCAAACACCGCTTTCGTTTACCAATTGCCACCATAATTTGCCGTCCAACACGACCGCCATCTGAGGACCATGACGGACAAACTAATACATCCTGCATGTCTGTGGGGCAATAACACTGGCACATCAGTCAACCCCTCCCCTCCCGTACACAGCTCCCTTCCAAGAATGCCTTAAGCCACGCTGCTGGGCCGCGTAGCAACAGCGTCGCGAGTCCAGATTGCTCCACCCAGAAGAGTCCCGTTTTAACCACGCTCTCACTAACGAGCCTCGAACCGTTAGCCAGCCGGCTGCAGCTGAGGGCATGATTGGCGGCCGGCGACGCGCCGTTGCCATGGCAACCCTGGCGTCTGATGAGCGCTATGTCGCGTACCGCACGTCGCAGAGCAGCAGCAGCCGCCGCCGCCCACCACAGAAGGACAGACCAATCGGGAAAGTTGAAATTGGTCGACCGTTCGTGCGGAATTCGCGCAAGACCGGCGGAAGGCCGAGCCCGCGCGGAGAACAAGTGGTCAGTGATTGGGCGAGACCTAGTCGGCTCTGGTAATGACAACGGGTGGTGATTGGTGTGTTGGGAATGGTAATTCGGAAAACCGGTGTCTGAGTCGACAAACAAAGCAAATTCGATTAAATAAAAGTCAGTTAAGATCAGCAGAGTTTTCTGAAACTTGTCTAAGCCGATCTGAACGTAGATATGACTACTTTTATGACCTTGTAAAGGCAGCATGCAGCATACAGCATACATACAGCATACAGCATAAAGGCATGTAAATGCATAAAGACATTCAACAACTCATTTCCGAATATCACCATAAATTTCATTCAATTTAGAGTTTGGCTATAGACCCACTACCGTGCAGACCGTCCCAGTGGCCTACTGGCCTCCATCCAGCCGCTGGCGCGGGTCGCAGCTCTATTCACTTGGTAACACAGGACCATATATTCCCCTGGTGACACACGTCCCTGGAACCGGCCACACGGGCGGCCGTGTCCTCGAACACGGTAATCTCATCACGGCGCCCACGGCCGTCTGGTGCATCACGGGACCGATCGGCGCTTCCTGTGGCGCGGCGGGCTCGCTCGTCCAGCGGCGCCCACTGCGCAGTACAGGCGGCAGCGGATCTCCAAAGCACGCTGACGGGTTCTATCCAATACCATGCATTATATTGGGTTAAATGAACTGAAGAGACAAGCCCCACATTATACTGCGTTGAACTTTCACTCATTTTGTACAACGGTGGTCGAAAAACTTGAGTTCAAAAACAATTTTTAAGGATGGTATTTATGAACACACCTAAGGAGGCTCCAATGTAACAACCAAACAAAACTACATCCGTAATGATTCAACGCATTTCAGACATAAAAACAAAATCCAGAGAAACCATCCCTCGCCTTGCAACCGCGTCGAAACTTAACAACTTCAACAACACCAAAGTAACCCAACGACTTGCCCGGAACCCGATCCAACCGGATCTCCTCAGATCAGCTCCCAGCGATCCGGATAGTCGCTCCTCACCCTGCTGGGTGCGGCCGGCCGGTCGCCGGGGGCGAATTGGTGGCGGTCGGCGGTCGGCGGCATGAATAATAACCGACGACGGCAGACCGCCGCGGCCGCCGCTATACATGGACACCGATATGGGCCGTCAGGAGCGCGCTCTGGCAGGCAGCTAACAGGACAGAGTGACATGGTGGGAGCAGGGCTGCCTGGCGGCAGGGTAGAGTGACATGATGGTGGCAGGGTAGAGTGACATGATGGAGGCAGGGCTGGCTGGCGGCAGGGTAGAGTGAGATGATGGCGGCAGGGTAAAGTGACGTGATGGCAGCAGGGCAGAGTGACATGATGGCAGCAGGGCAGAGTGAAATGATGAGGACAGGGCAGACAGGCAGCAGGGCAGAGTGAAATGATGAGGGCAGGGCAGACAGGCAGCAGGGCAGAGTGAAATGATGAAGGCAGGGCAGACAGGCAGCAGGGCAGAGTGAAATGATGAGGGCAGGGCTGGCTGGCTGCACGGTAGCGTGAGAAGATGGCAGCAGGGCTGGATGGCAGAGGAGTAGGGTGACAGACGGGTTGGCAGTCAGATTGACAGCCAGGAGGGCGGATGGTATGGCAGGCAGACTGGCTGGTGGACTGGCTGGCTGGCAGACTGGCTGGTGGACTGGCTGGCTGGCAGACTGGCTGGGTGGCAGACTGACTGGATGGCTAGCGCTATACTGAATAGAGGATGCGAAGACCAAAAGCTATGAAGACGCTGTGAGGAGACTGTGAGAACGCTATGAAAGCCGCTATGAGAGGACTCTGATGATATTGGGAGGCCGACAGATGCTGGAACGAACTGGAAAAGAATGGGAGAAAGGAATAGAAAGGCACTGTGGAGGGGGAATCGTGAGCACGCTACTACAGAGCGACGCTGACGCTTGAGGACGCTTTGAGACCCCGTGACAGAACTTCTTGGACATGCGAAAATATGTGGCCGGTTCCTACTCTCGGAATCCACCGCACTGTCCTTGAGATAAGTGTCAGCTGACATTAACAACAATGAACTTAACTTGACATGTTAATTGGACATGCCAATTGAACCAATTGTCCAATTGGACATGCCAAGAACAGCATACATGATACAACCGCGGTTCGTGCGCGACGCTTTCAGCGCCAGCAACTGCTAACCGAGAGCGTGATGTGCCATGTGGTGGGGCGGCTCTGCTCTTTTATCGGTCACATTCGGAACGAGCCAGATCCATTTCATCAAAAGGTGTGAAGCGCTACAGAATGACACTAGCGGGAGTGGGATCTCGAGGGAAGGGAGCGATGGCGACGATGATGAAACGGAAAATAGCAGCGGTGCATTGCGTCCTGTTGGTTTATATCCTATGGTAGCGTTCTTCACCATGTCCACGTGAGCTCAAATTAGAACTCGCTGTTACTCCAATGCTACTGTTATAATCAAGGTGAAATAATCCAAATATACATCTGTTAAGATGTAAATGAATAAATAAATTTGTCGGAATCTTGTCACTCAGTCTACCGAAAACGCACAGTAGCTGCATTTTATCTCATGCATTGTGAAAGCCATGAAATATAAAAGCAGGATCCGCGACTAGCATGTGCTACGCACACTCCTAACCAAACCCGGCCAGCCCCCATCAATTTAACAGCAGCTCCAAGTGCGCAACACTCCAGAGTCAAGCCTTCCAGAGTTTTCCCCGCCGCAGCGGACGCAGCGGACGACTTACGACGAACGCAGCCCTGACGAACGCAGCCCCGTCCTGCATAGTTAACAAGAGCGGCTCACAAATTCATGTGTTGCCGCTCAGTGGCCCCGAGTTCTGCGGAAACCCGCACAGTCGGCCCCACTTACAAACGACGCGCCGTCAACTGCGGCGTCTCCGGGCGCTCCCGGCACCGCGGATCGTCCAACTCACAGCCACTCTCCTAAACCCAGCGGAAACCGCGCAGCACTGCATAAGTGAAGCGCACTTGCGCAGCGCAGCCTTGCGATTTTCCGCAAAGCTACACTGGTGTGCCACAGAGCTGTCGCGATGGCGATTTTTCCGTCATGGCACAGCGATATGCTGATATGTGAACTGAATCACACAGGGTATTTCAGACGTCAGCTACACTAGGACGAGAAACGGGTTCTGGTTGGTGACACAAAGTCAGCGCCCGTGTGGTGCTGCAGCATTCGTCTGGCTCTAAAAATAACTACTCAAGGATTCTGGAACTCCCGGGTTCTACAGAATCTAATAAAAACAGCACATTTAAGGCATCTGTATCCGACATTTTCTCGAACACCAAATCCCCAGACGTTCAACGAATAATAAAAGAACACCGATTAATAGCATTTTTCTACAAATAAGTATGATATCCAGTACTCAGAAGCCAGAACCTTGACGAATACAACCTTTATGCGTGCTGCAATGATACTCATACCCGGAATCCATTAGTCTCGACATCCCCGTAGTTTATCTACGCCTTTCTGTCAGTGAACGCAGCAGCTTACCCGTCCAATGTACTGGTGGCCTGCAGGGGATCCTGGACGTCCCCGGCGCCGTCAGCAGGATGAATGCCGTCAAAGAACACCTGTCGAGCACAGGGACGTGCACGGGTCAGCAGTCAGCACACTCACTTAGCTGGCACGGGTCAGCACACTCACATAGCTGGCAGCAAAGGCGATGGCGGTCAATAACAGAAGAGGCAATGACGTAAACTTCAGTTGGTTTAACTACGCATTAAATGTGAAACTGCGTCGTCACTAATCACTATCATATACCCTAAGCTCTTCATTTAGGAAAACATTCCTAATTTGCACCATGGCTGAACATATTCAGGCAATCAGGCTGAAGATGCTGAAGACCAGGGAAGTTCATATATCACACCATGTCTTTGTTTTTCTATGCAAACTAGACTATCTTAAAGCAAAACTCTGGTAATCAAACATCCCACAGCTGCTGTTGCTTGCCGTCTGTTGCCAGGGCACCCGAGTTCAACAGCCGCTCACATTTACTCCGTCCGCTCACTGCCACAGAGTAAGCCAGGGACGTAACACGTTCATCCAGTGAAGCAGATCCACTGCACAGCCCGCACACCTGACATTCCCGCTCTGCAGCTCCGGCTGTCAGCCGCGCGATCAATGACGGTGGCTACAGCGGGGCGAGCGAGTGTCCAATATTCACCAGTGTTCAGAGTCGGGTGTTCAGATTCACCCCGTTCAGAGTCGGGGAGTGTCCAATATTCATCCGCTGCTCTGAGTCGGGGAGTGTCCAATATTCACCAGTGCTCAGAGTCGGGGAGTGTCCAACATTCACCAGTGCTCAGAGTCGGGGAGTGTCCAACATTCACCCGCCTCTCAGAGTCGGGGAGTGTCCAACATTCACTCGCCTCTCAGAGTCGGGGAGTGTCCAACATTCACCCGCCTCTCAGAGTCGGGGAGTGTCCAACATTCACCCGCCTCTCAGAGTCGGGGAGTGTCCAACATTCACTGCCGCTCTCAGTCGGCCCACCTGGGACTCGGATGAAACCATTTATTTAAAGCTTCTACAAATAACGCACCAGCTTTTGCCATTGTATACATCCCCATACCTAACTGCAGAGCAGTGCCACCAGTGTCCAGTATGCATCTCATGCTAGCACGCCCTATCAAGTCATTTAACCCGGTAAGAAGGTATTTTACCGACCCAGCAAAGTAACCGGGCGACAGACGAACTGAGCTGTTACTTATCGTTACCAGACAGAAAACAGAGACCTGTTCCATCAGAAGCAGTACATCTTGTGCTGTTGGCTAGGTTGATCTATTTCGGGAGGCTGCTCCGAGAAGCGCCTAACAAGGCCGCCATTGTCGTATCGGTTTCGTTCACAGGATAGTCGCAATGGGCAACAGGCTCAGCTCAGTTTATTTTGTTTAACAAAGCAGCGGCCGGTGACAAAGGTCGGTAACGGCCGATGAAACAGATCAAAGTAGGTCCCGCGATGGCGGCAGTGACCTGAATCCTGCGCGGTGCGCGACAATACAGCCGAGCGCTGCCCGTTGCCATAGCAACACTGACGCGCGGGAATGTCGGGCGGCGGTCAGCGACGAAGAGAGATTGCTTCTCGATGGTACGAACACGAGGCATTATGGGTGTCATTGTCACGGTAACGAGGTTAATAGATGTCAGCCGGCGACACTGTGCCGATGATTCAGGATAGTGTGACGACACAGTATGGTAGCTGTAAACAATATTGACATACATTTCGATAAAGCAAATTATCCGGTCTATTAATACCCGAAAAAACGGCATTATTATGTAAAGAAATCTCGTCAAGTCGGCTGCCCGTTGCAGAATTATACGGGCAACGAAATCATCGTTTTATACACAAATTTAGACTCACATGCAGGTATGTTTCATGCACACAAGTCGGCATTCGCACTAGCATTGCAATATGAACTATAATCCAAACAAAACATCCTCCATAGTTAACAAGGTTCCTAGATCTAAGGTTCTAAGAACGCGTATTCGACGCTACTGGCCACGTTTGACGGGCCACAGGCATTGGCAAATACCCTTCGATTCGGTACGGTACATCTCGAAGTCAGTGCAGCACAACACAGTCAAAAAATGGTTGATCGAATAATGCAGACAATGAATCTCAGAGGATTTGTGGGTCTCATAGGACCTTTTGAAACCATGCAGCATGCCATTGTATAATTTACGATCACCAACAGGTGCGAGCCCAATTAGAGGCGAAGTCCATCATTACATAAAACGAACTTTACCTTTATTACATTTGATGATGACGATGGATTTGTCAGGCGAGGGGTTTGTTTTATGCATTCTAGGCGGTGGCCTGTACACTTTATCATTAAGTGTACAGACCAGCATGAACCTGACTCCTATCATAGCACGTTCAACTCAGAGAGTAACTACCCAAAGCTAACGCCAGCCCAAGCGAAAATGCCAGCGACCACCGCATCTTTCCTCGCCCCAAAGATACAGCTACCATCACAGTCACCATTCCAACGCGAGCAGTAACTCCCCCTTTACGATCAGTGATTCCCTATTTACGAGCCTCTCCCATCACGACAGACGTCAACGCAGAGCTGATCACGTAATGCCATTCGCCGCCGCCGCAGCTCACAATCAGGCACGTCCCGAGTTCTGGCCAGTCGGCGAATCGACTGGTTTCGACAGCACTGAATGACTGAGCGCATTACTCAGGCCTGCCGGCTCGTCGTCACAAAGGACGTCGATATTTCTGACGTCGATCTTTCTGTGTTCGTGCCAGCGGATGGACCGTCCAATCTCTGAGCCAGCACCGGAAGCTGTCCGCTTCCTGTCGGCCACACGGTGCGTTCCCACGCTCAGCGTCCTTCGAAGGGCGGGTGAGGCAGCGCCGAGGGCGGTCGGTACTGGGGCTGAGAGGATTCAGGACTGGGTCAGTCGCTACTACTACTACAGCTGGGTCGGGAGTGTTGGGCTGGGCCAGTTGCTCTACTATAGCTGCTATGAATGTTGGGCTAGGGGAGTCGCTACTGCAGCTTGGAATATTAGGCTGGGCCAGTCGCTACTGCAGCTTGAAATATTAGGCTGGGCCAGTCGCTACAAGAGCTTGGAATATTAACCGAGTCTGTCGCTACTAGAGCTGGGAATATTGAGCTGGGCAAAATACAAGGTGGACGCACATCAAAGGCGTTCTACTTTCATCTGAGCAGTCTCTGTGTAAGCATTTCCGCTCCTGCGGCTCAGTTGGTGGGGCGTCGGACTGGAAATTCGCCCACCCCGGCAAGGCGGCCAAGAATCGCTTCGACGCCCAATATTGGTTCCTGGCCTTTATGAATCGGATATAAATATGTATCCGATGCCGTCGTGACACGCTGTAAAGCTAATATTCCGGCTAAAATTGCGCTGCCACCGCCTGCGGTCCCTGGCAGCGGCCGCAAGCCGACAATATGAACTCAGGACCTCGGCGGACCGTGTTCCAACTTCGAGCATGATCAACTTTCGCACACTAAATTACGTCGATGAACTGGAACTATGTCATCACGTGGTAGGATCAGGGTCCAAGTAATAAACTTTGCTTAGCATAGGACCAGGACCCATAAATTCATCCAGAAACATATTCCGACTAAATCTTAAAAGTCATCAACACTGAAACGTACAACAACTGGGATTGTCTACACTTAATTTAATCAACTTTGCTGGTGAGCAGCATGAGACCATAGCGGACATTTGAAAGCAATATTATACCTAATGCAATTGTATCAGCTTATTTCCAGTCAGATTCCGTTTGTTTACCCTTACATAGTAAAGCACGCATATCCTCGTCAACTTGATAGAAACGTAATCTGCATACGTCTCCTGGCACGTCAGTGATTGAGATGTCTGTGTAGTGTGTATATACACTGGCGTGGGTGTGCGTGCTGGTGTGGGTGTGCGTGTGTGGACGGGATTGGAAGATGTACCACATTGATTGCATTACGACAGGCGGTGTCAGAAGGTACATAATTCACGCCTTGAACAACAACCCAGTCAAACGTCTGAATGTCATTTCAAGATACTCTCTGAGGACTTCACATTGCGTGCACATATCCTTATCGTGCAGACGGGTCTTGTTCCACGGCACAACATGTCTTCCCGTGAAAACAGAACGATATTAGTGCCACTCAGGTGGGTAGCGTGACATCATCAACATAATTTATGCATATACAATGAGCACTAAACCTTAAAGTGTCGGCGCTAGCTCCGTGTTCGAAACTATGGACAAAGTTTTAAAAAATATGCTTGAGGAAGACGTCGCCATCAGTAGACACCAAAAGCCGAAGCGTAGCACACAGAAGTAATAATGTGCCAGGGTTAACGATGAAAGGTATACGATAATGTTCGATAATGCTTTGCTAATAGTATAATAATGTCTGGCACTGATCTGATAATGGTGTGATAATGATGTGATGATACGGTAATGATGTGTCTATGATGTGATGAGGTGAGCCAGGTGAAATGAGAAATGTGCCCCTTGTGTGGTTCGACCTTGTATTACGCAGGGGCAAACGCAAAACATTGCCCTTTGTGTAACGTTTATTTTCCTCAGTCTTAGTATTTGCAAAAGTATGCTAGTAACGCAGAAAAGGGACGGGTCACACGGGAAGAGGAAGGACTCTCATGTCTTCCTCGGTCAGTGACACTAAAACGAGAACGCAACATTATTTGTACCACTCGGTACACTATTGAGCGTTTGTCATTGTATTTCTGCATCGATCGTCTACAGCTCTCATATCAACTTTATTTTCATCTCAGTTTATTTATTTATTTATTTTTACAGACATGGGGTCTCCACTAGGCACCGTGGCTATTATGCCCCACGTTACCCCACGTTACCCCAGTTGCCACTCACTACGGCATCGAATACACATTTCGTACCGATTCCAATAACAAATAGCACCGGGCCCCATCCACCACCATCTGCCGCACCATCCGTCAGCTCCACTGCTCCTGTCCGGCGCCACCAGCAGAGCTCGGAGCGCCGCGGCGGCCGCCTGCTGTGGTCATCGACCCTCCTG
>JARBER010160115.1:0-10350 GCA_030265075.1 Balanus glandula
GTTGCCTACCTGAAGGTAGCCAAGATCAGCCAGGTTACATTCGTCAAACGCATCACGAAGTACGGTGGCAAGATCAAACAGATTGTTCTGAAGTACCAGGTAAGTTAAGCATGTATGTAACAAGAGAACCATAGCTCACCAAGATAAAAAAAATTCCTTATGTACGAATTTTACAATTTACATATACTTATGCCCTCACGACACCCTGCAAGATTGAAACTGAGTAGTCAAATCTTTGACTTTCTTTTTTCGCCAATTTAGAGCAAGCCTTCGCGGCCTACATCTCTTCTTTGTTGAATATATGATTATGCACTAAGTAGAACATATATGTTGTATGTGAACAGAAGCGGTACAAGGGAATTCAGCTTGACCTCCTTCAAGTGGCCGCCCTCCGCTACTATGGAGTCTACAAGAAGTCTGGATACAAAATCAGCTTCAGCTACGCCCTCAAGCTGGCCCTGCGTGTAAGTAGCTTCTGACTTCAGTGACTAGTGACCGCAGAAGTCACGCTTGAGTTTAATGGAAATGGACGTTTTGTCTGTACAAACGTATTTGTGAATCTGCATAGCACTGTTATTTATAATAGTAAATGTATTTATTATATAATATTTACTATAGGTCTTTGCTATTGATGTTGACGGATGCAGAGGACGGGACAATTACGCAACTCCGGCCCAGGAGTCATCCCTCAAAGTACGCGGTAGTTTAATGTTAGTCTTATGGGGCTTACCCCAACACCTTGCTGCCCTCCCCTGGCTATCCTTGAACTAAACGTTAATGGCTTCTTAGTCACAGCTCTGTTGCGCACTTACACATTGTCGTAGTTTGGTGGAGGTTTCAGTGTTTTGTAACAGGTGCCGCTGTATCAATACAGATGCATGAGTCACTTAAACCAGGAAATATTAGGCATGATCCCGCTTCAACAGTTTACGTGTATATTTGAAAGCTACTTGAAAGAAGGAAGATATTCAAACCACAAAAGTAATAGATTGTGCGTATTCCATTGGCTAGGCGGTTAATATTGGCCTGATAACGTATACATACAATCCATGTCAGGAAGCGTTCAGTGCTCTCTAACATTGTATTTACTCTCCGAACAGACTCGCATCTACACCAAGTACAGCATCAGTTACGTCAGCACCTTCCTGATCCGCTTCAGCAAGATCCTCGTCACTATTCCGTACCCTGGCTATGACATGATCCCAGTCCTGAAGAAGATTGGTCTGCTTAAGCTGTATTCCCCCAAGAACTCGCTTGGAGGGCTCGTTGCTTACCTGAAGATAGCCAAGATCAGCCAGGTTACATTCGTCAAACGTATCACGAAGTACAGTGGCGAGATCAAGCAGATTGTTCTCAAGTACAAGGTAAGTCAGGCCTATACGTAACAAGACAATCGTATGGGCGCCATATAACTCAATTGTTGAGGCGCCCTAAAGCCCAAATCATCATCATCAACAAGACAATCGTCAGCGCGATTATAGTTCATTCAACGGCCATACTTTATCAATATATTTTTGGGTATGCTTAATGCTTTTAATTTGATACAAATCGTATTCAACATGTTTGCAATACATGCTTCCAGTTTGCAAAGCACAGCTTGTTCGTGTAAGAAGTTTACGTTTAGCTGTGATTTAATAGGCTTTCACCGAAAATCTATTTTTTTCTAAGCATTTGCGACAATTAAATTGTGTGTTGATGTATGTGAACAGAAGCAGTACAAAGGTGTCCAGCTTGACCTTATTCAAGTGGCCGTTCTCCGCTACTACGGAATCTACCAGAAGTCTGTATACAAAGTCAGCTTCAGCTACGCCATCAAGCAGGCTCTGCGGGTGAGTCAACACCGACTGCAGCTACTCATAGCGATGCTATGAGTAGGTAAAAAAAATAATAATAGAGGAAATATAAATAATAGGGGAAATACGTTTTTTAAGTGTAAAAACATATTTGCAAGTCTGCCTTCTTGTAGGTATCACATTATTGTTGCATAAACGCAATCTCGTCGCTACAAGCGGAAGGGGGAGTGGAGTGAGTTTAACTTTATCAATCTAGCTGGATTCCGTCGCTCCCCCAACCAATTTTACCGAATTGGAAAACCAGTAAAACTCTAGTTGGCGATGAACTAACGAGCGCGAACGAAATGTTCGGTTAACTATAACTCCATCGGGTTAGTAATTTCTCAAATTCAAAGGGTGACGGCGCTCTTGCGCACGTGCGTTTGGGGAGAAACAAACAGTTCCCCGATTTTTCGAAGAATATCAGATTCCTAACCACGCGCAAAATTTGAACACAATCGCCTCAACCACTACTGAGATTTAAAATAAGGGTAAGCACTTGCGCCCGTGCAGAGGCACACCTCTCCTCACATTTGTAAAAGCATCGACTGACAGGTTTCTACCCACACACGAAATTCAAACCAACCGAATTGGCTTAGCCGTTACTCGGGTATAGAATAGCGGTGTGCTCATGCTCACGTGCAGAGATGCCTCATCCCTGAATGTATGCAAAGTTGCAGCTGATTTGCCCCTAACCACACACCAAACTTTAACACAACCGGCCAAGCCGTCGTAGAGTTTATGGGAGAAAGGTCTTTTGAGCACCCCTCACACGGCACGCGCCATGAACAGTGGTAATCATCCATATGGGATGGCACTGGTCTCGAACAAGGTATTTGGAATAGGGCTTCTCAGCAAAGAAGACTGCTTATTAATCGGAAGTGTGACTGCAGAGGTATTAACTTCTCAAAAGCGTGACCATGGGCCGGCCGGGCCGCTCATACTCCTATTTTGTGATATACCACGAAAGGACAAGCGAGCGCGTGACACGCGACCGCCTCGCGCTCGCTCGTTACTAGTTGTATTGGAGCTTCCTTATAAACCCTAGACAGTTGATGTCCCCCTTCACTGCTCCTGGCTGGTTCATTAAGATAGGTAAAGTATTCCAATTTTTGCAGCGACGTCACAAGTTAACTGTTTTAATTCACAGCCTTTGTTCCTCACGTTTTGATTCATCATCCTAGTTGAGTCAGAGTGACTCACATGTCCTGTCTGTCATACCGTGTTATGAATGTATCTGCATTCTTCTTGCTAAATTTGGAGAAGATATGGTGTGATACCACTTGCAAAGACGCAATGGGTTGCAAAAAAAGTTAATTTAAACAAGCAAAATGTGCAGATCGCAAATGTAATTCATTTTGGGCATCAGGTTGAGCAAGAACTTTATATGGAGAGTGTAATACTTATATGCGTATATAATATATGCCTACAATCCATCTCAGCAAACGTTAAGGTTTTGTTATATTTTCTTTGTTCTTCCACAGATTCGCATCAGCACCAAGTACACCATCCGCCTCGTCAGTACCTTCCTGATCCGCTTCAGCAAGATCCTCGTCACTCTTCCGTACCCTGGCTATGACATGATCCCAGTCCTGAAGAAGATTGGTCTGCCCAAGCTGCACTACGCCAGGTATTCCCTCGGAGGACTCGTTGCCTACCTGAAGGTAGCCAAGATCAGCCAGGTTACATTCGTCAAGCGCATCACGAAGTACAGTGTCAAGATCAAGCAGATTGTTCTCAAGTACCAGGTAAGTCAAGCTTATATGTATTGCAGGCTCAGTTCCGACTCCGTAACATGGGAATTTTTTATAGATGGACAGATGGCTTATTTCCTTAAATTTTAACTCTCTGTAAGACAAAATCATTTCGATGAGAAATATGTTATTTATTATACGTACGACCTTACTGCTCCCAGCTGCGATTTTCTAGCACAGTTCTTGAGTCCCAAACCAATTGATTGGATCCATCTATGGAGCATCATAGCCGTTCTAAATATCTTAGTGATTTGTTTGTACTCATACCAATAGTTCATGGATTTCAATATCTAAAAAATGCATTTGGTTTTATTGAGTAATAAATTCCAACTTCGAAAGCATACTGCCTATACAGCGTATAGGCAGTATGCAGTCATGTGCAAAGCCAGCTTCATATTCGCCGATTTTCTATCTGTTTGACCTACAATATCTCCTTTGCTGAATAATATGCACTAAACTTAAAACATGTATGCTATGCGTTTAAACAGAAGCAGTACAAGGGAATTCAGCTTGACCTCCTGCAAGTGGCCGCTCTCCGCTACTACGGAATCTACCAGAAGTCTGCTTACAAAGTCAGCTTCAGCTACGCCCTGAAAAAAGCGATACAGGTAAGTCATCAGTATTTATGGGAGGGTCTTGGGATTTTACGTGATAAATGTGTGGTGGGATTCAAAAGATTGCACGGAATGTGTGTTCCAGCTTTTTTGGAAGCATAGTTGAGTTTAATGTCTTCACCATCGGGTTTGAGCGATAATTTCTTGAAGCTGCAAGACGTTCAATGACGAAAATGCATATGTAGGTAGTAACTTATAAACCATTACAAAAGTGCATCCCACTTTCTTATCATCTGTCCTCCTGCTATTCGGCAGCACTTCGGTAATCAAATCAGATAAATATATAAGTAGCCCTTCTAAGAACAAAAAACTGTCACAATTGAATAATACAATAAAGAACCGTATTCCTCAATTTTGCCCCTGCAAAAGTTTTGTCATTAAACACATTTTACTATGACGAGAATGTCTACATTTTCCCGAGAGGTATGTTTTAATTGAACCTTCAATTTCACAGAAGGAAAAACGTTGACACAAATGTGGCACATATCTCTGATAAGGACCTAGTAGTGATCGGAAAAAAAGCCTTTTTAAAAAATTGTTATTATGTATGGGGTATATGGTAAAACACGCACCTTCCGCACTCGAACGCCAACAATTTTTTAGGGCCTCTGAGAATTCTTGATTTTTAATTGCATATCATAGCACGGGCTCATTTCAATGTTGTGCGTTTAAAAAAGTTGTGTGCAAATTAAGCGAACAGAAACACCGAGTGGCCTTAAATAGTGATTGAGATCTCTGTTTCTAGCCAGTCGCGGTTCCTTGTTCCGTCGCCTCCCGTATTTTCTCCCATGGCACCTCCCCGACACGCGCTTGTTTTCTCCGGCAGATCACCACCTACAAGACATACAGCGTGAAGTCCGTGGCATCTTTCCTCGTCCGCTTCAGCAAGTACTTGGTGAAGCCCGTCTACCCGGGTTACAAGCTGAAACTGGTGCTGAAACGCGTTGGTCTTCCGAAGCTCACCAGCCCCAAGTACTCGCTCGCCGGCCTGGTAGGCCACCTTAAGAGTAACAACCCCAAGTTCAACCAGGCTGCACTCATCAGTCGCATTCAGAAATATGGCAGCAAAATCAAGTTGGTCGTCCTCAAATACCAGGTCAGATATCAGTTCAGCTATGACAGCTATAGTATAGTGTAGAAGATTATAGCTGGAGTAGAGCTATGCAAGCTGGCGTGCAACCAGATGATGTGTTCGTCGTATAAAACAGCAACTTTTTGTATTACAAGTGTCACTCCCTGAAAAGGCTCAGTATACTGGAAATCTAGTGATCATATCTGGTGTTCTTCATGACGGTCTCAATGCACAACAAGACGTATCAAGTGTGCTGTTTGCATGGCGCGTGTGCGATGCCGATGATTGTCTGCTTACATCACGTCACTGTGCTGCTGTTACAGAAGCAGTACTCGGGAATCAGGGCCGACCTGCTCCAGCTGTGCGCTATTCGGTTCTACACCTTCCCCGGGGTCATCAGGACCAAAGTCAGCTTCGGAAAGGCCTTCCAGACGTACCTCAGCTCTAAGGCGAGTCCCATACAAAGTGACTTTGTGCCACGGTGTTTGTATGAGAATCTCAGAAGGGTGTGATTGGTTTGTATCGGTACCTTTCAGTAACAATGACTTGAGTTTGATGTGTGATTGAACGTTACGAATTTTAGTCTGTCGTTGCGTTGTGGCGATGCGTTAAACACTGTTGTGTGCTCAGTTTATTGGTATCATTTCGGATCATTTTCAAACCAATGCGTCTCGCGTTCTTTTCTGGGAGCGCATGACGTGACAAACATTTGGACGGTGTGCAGCAATCCATAATTCCCCTTTAACCAGCGCGCTGGTGGGCCTCTGAGACAACTTCGCCCTGGTTGGGGGAGACAACTTCGCCCTGGTGTGGGGAGGGCAAAATGACCCCGTAGTAACTCGAGAACTACAGGCACTAGAAAGACCCGAAAAAATGTTCGAAAGCTCTCAAGAATTGAATTTGAGGTTAAATGAAGTACTTTTCCATAGGTCAAATTTGAGGTCTACAGAGGTCATCAAAGGTCAAATTTTCAAGATTTAGGACATTGCCCCATATATTCTCATATAGCTCGGAAACTATAATAGCTAGAAACAATAAAAAAACAATCGACAGCAAATAAAATTTGCTTTTGCGCGTGTCGTCAAATTTTACCTCAGTCAATAGTTAAGACTCCAGAGGCCATAGAAGTCAAAAATGGACATTTTCTCTAAAACATTTTCTCTATTAACTTTTTTAACTAAGAAAAATACTCTAACATGTTTATGCAATCGTGGTTGTTTTGTCAAGGCGCTTTGAATGATGTATGTATATGTACATGGTGTCTCTGTGAGATCAACTTCAAGTATTGACCTAAGGTCAAGGTCAAACGTTGACCCAAGTAGGTCAAACTGCATATTAACAGACCTGCCTCGACGAGGCAAACACTTTTTTGTCAGGTTTACTTCTCTATCCTCATTATGTCGTGAGTAATTGGCAAAAAGTGTAGGTGACCCCGGATGACCTCAAATGACCCCATATGGGTTACGGAACAAAACTTACACTAAGAGTATCAAGAATACCCTATAATATCATAATACAGAAGTAATTGCATTAATTTATTTGATATTCTTGAAAAAGGAAGCATTTAAATATTTCTCTATTGACTTATAATGGAGAGGTAAAGAAATTGACGTGACCTCAGGTCATTGATTTCAAAATTTAAAGATCAAAGAAGTGTAGGTAGTTATGCCCTTATGGCACCCTGTAAATTCAAAACTGATCGGATACAAACTCTGACTTTGATACAATTGCAAACTTTTTGGGTGGTGGGGTCAGGTTACTTGTTCTGGTGGCCTGACCTGAGATGTCCCGAGTAAAATTGTTCTCAAAGTATGCGTTATTAATGTCCCCCAAAAGTATGCAAAAAATGATGGCGCGACGCGCCGTCGTGTTTTCTGTGTGCTTTACCTGAAAAACCGGACGAGGTCATTTCACCCCCCCCCCCCACCCCACCCCAACCGGGGCGAGAGTTAAACGTTATAAGTTAGTGTGATTTCTTCAACATGATGCCCATAATTCTAGCGTTCTGACATCACGTTTGTTTCACAGAGTCTGAAGCTGTACAACGCATCCGTCGTCAAGAAGTTCCTGAGCGGCTTCATCAAATATATCGGCAAATATCAGCCGAAGACAACCATTGGCTTTAACTGGTGATTGCTGTTGACCAAACCATTGTAACGAATCATACAACGTAGCGATCTACGACTCACGAGTGCATATTTGTGCGTCTTGTTTTGCTAGTATGATTTATACCTGGGTGTTCTTGATTATGATACAGCAAAGCGATACTTGTTCGAATGTTCGACCGTTTGGCAATGTACACTGGAAATGATCTTGTCAAGAACTTCTTCTTTCCGAGGTTTGGAAAATAAACAAGTTAGAGGCCCTCCTGAACGCGTTTGAGTGCGGGGTGAAACACAGTTTTAGTTCAGTTGCGCAAACAGCGTGCCGACGTTACGGAAATAAGAGTTGAGGCTGGTGGGTGTCACCTTCATAGCCGCAATGATGCAGTCGGCCATCAACATAGCCGTCAAAAGTCGCATTTTGCTGCCAAATCCTTCGTGTGACTGAGTGTGGTAGATTGTTCACTGTTCAGGGGCTGATATATACAAGAACAAGATGAGCCCTTTGGGGTACGCAATATTTTGCAATCCTGATATCGTTTTAGTAAGCATTTTGAGTGCATAAAATAATTTAGTGCATGGCCGATGACTAGCTGTTTAGTAGACAAGTACGTATTTTTCGAGACCTCAATGCAGCAGTCCATTATCACTTCTGACGGTGCATTAACAGATTTGTTTATGGACTACATAAATTTAGCACGCAGCCAATGAATAATCTACTGTCGGCCGTGCACTAATTGGTGTTTTGGTCTCCGAAGCTTAGTTAATCTACAAAACAACTTCTAAGAGGACAGTATAAATGTAAAAGTGTTTCGAATATGGCGCATCTTCTCCAATGTGGTTTTCGACCGTTCTTGTAAAGGAAATTCATGCGGAACTCACACTGAGAAAAATTGGACGTCCACCACTGGCGAATCCACCAATCTGCCACTTTTGGCCCAAAGAAGTCAATGGTAAACAAACATATTGGCGGATCAGTCAGTGGCAGACGTCTCATTTGCCTGGTGTAAATTCAGCATTATATTTGTGTATATATAAAGCATAGAAAGATAAAACCGAACTTATACAAAACTTTTTTGATGCTGATGTTTGACGAATATTGCTATTCGTCGTGAATCGCGCTAATGCGCGATGTATGACAGCTTTTGAGAATGTAAAATATGTTTCAATATGTATCAAATTAGTGTTCTCATGTTTTAGCTGAACTAAAATTTCCGTGCTAAGATTGTGTGGGGGTTTATCCACTACCCGAAATTCCTCAATTCTCTTTGCTATGACGTCACTAGATCAGATAGTATAACTTCGATTTGTAAGTGTTTTAGTTATTTTTTTAGATAAACATTAAACAAATGCTATAATTGTGATGAGCAGCATTCACCTCGTATTTTTACATACATTCGACATACATTTGACAGTTTTCATAACGAGGGAATGTCCTTTCAACCCGATATAGAAGAAAAGCTAGTGTGGCAACAAAATTGACCTGACCATATGTCACCGATATTAAAATTCCGAGATAAACGAGTTTTAGATAGTTATCCCCATATGACACCCTTTAAGTTTAAAACTTATCGAAGAAAAACTATGGCTTTGACACGATTACAAACTTGTTGGGTGGTGGGGTTACGTGACCTGATCTGGTGACCTGATCTGCGACGATCCGAGTAGATTTTTGTCAAAGTATACGCAATTGATGTCCGAACGACTATGCAAAAATACGACCCTGCGTGCTGCCGTTATGTTTGCTGTGACTGGGGTCATCCGCAATGGGGTCATTTGGCCACCCTCCCCCCACCAGGGCGAGGATTACACGCGCCGTTGAGGGGAGGAGATGAAATCCGACCACCCCTCCGGTGTAGTATTATTTAGAAATAAAAATTAATGTCAGAATAGATATCCATTTATGGTTTGGGAGTGGAAAATTCACTCCTGAACAGAGAGGAAGAGTGAAAAATTATTCACATTTGGGTGACACTCCCCACTGAGACCATATTTTAAAAGGCTGCCAGTGCCGCTGACGCTATACCTAACCATGGATCAAAGAGGTCTGGATGGGTGTCTTCCCTTATTTGGGTGCAATTGACTTCCCTGCCATCTATCGGCATAATTATTGTTAGCGAGTTGGCAGCGGTTGAGCGACGCCATTCCCCATTCTTTAACACGTTCAGCGACTTCGAAAGGGCCGCGGGGTTTTGTCTGTTTCTATCTAAATACTGCTGTTCTGGGATTCAAAAACACTTGTGCTGATTGTTGAGGTAAGTTTTTGCAAGGTTAGAGTCGCAGAATGCGATGTTTTCCCTTTTATATACATTTTTGGGGGTGAAAAGATGACGAGAACATGGCGGACATTGTTTACGTCTTGAAATATTTCATATTTGGCTGTTCTTTTCATGCATTACCTATAGGTGTAATGTTAAATATCAAATTTTTAACATTGTCACTCAAATAACGTGACTATGTATGATGATATTGGGACATGAGAACACTGGACATTGTCATAGAGATACTTTGAAGCTATTTTGGAAGCAGTCATACGCTGTTACACTGGCTGCTTGAGCCACCCAATGTGACCTGGTTGGATAGCATTTTGTCCTGAAAAATACTCATATTTTGTGCAGTTTAAATGTTTTACATTTGTATTATAGTTTAAATGCAGGGCTTAAAATCTCGTGTTCCATTTATCAATTCTCAATCACCATTTCCTTGGAGTTTTATTGTTTTAAAGTCATATGTTTTGTCCATCATAAATGACTGCTGTTTTTGTACTCACACACTTGACACTGAGCTGTCATATTTCAGGCTGCCTATTGTCAGTCAAGTAAATACCTAATAAGAAATGATTAGTGTAATCTGATCTGATTTATTACTGGAAGGTCTTTCATGGGAAATGTGCTGTTGTTCCTGCTGACTTGTTTACCGCACCTGTTTACCAGGGGACACGAGGGCATGTGTATAAGATTGACCTTCCTCGTACTC
>JARBER010160126.1:0-10350 GCA_030265075.1 Balanus glandula
CGGCACTGTCAGCCATGACCTGCCGGCACCGCCAGCCCAGCACCATCAGCCCTGACCTGCCCGGCACTGTCAGCCCTCACCTGCCCGGCACCGCCAGCTCGGCACTGTCAGCCCTGACCTGCCCGGGATCACCAGCCATGACCTGCCCGGCACCGCCAGCTCGGCACTGTCAGCCATGACCTGCCGGCACCGCCAGCCCAGCACCATCAGCCCTGACCTGCCCGGCACTGTCAGCCCTGACCTGCCCGGCACCGCCAGCCCAGCACCATCAACCCTGACCTGCCCGGCACCGCCAGCCCAGCACCATCAGCCCTCAGCCCTGACCTGGCCATCCCTGACCCTGACCAACCCGGCACCGCCACCCCGACACCGCCAGCCTGACCTTGTCAAACTGATCTGGGAAAACTCTGACTTTGGCGCGACAACAAAGTTTGTTTGGACGTAGGGTCACGTGACGAGGTATGGTGACCGGGTCTGAGATGACCTGAGGCTTTTTCAAAGTGTGCGCAATTGATGCCCCAATAGGTATGCCAAAACCGGCGGCGCTGTATCTGGGAAAACCTGAGGGGGGCGTCTAAACGCCCCTTCCCCGGCACAGCGTGGGTTAGTTTGCTTTAAGTTGTTCAGACCCTTCATTGATATACCCATCTGTGTTGATCCAATGCCGATGTTGGCTTCGAACATCTATAAACTACATCTATAAGTTTATATACATCTATAAACTTTAGCTAATAGGTTGCAGGAATATAAGTGTGCATTTGTATAACTGTTTTTCACTTTGTTCACATTTTGCACATCTTAGCCACATGTTTTAAATTGCTATATAATTAGTTAAAAGTGTAGCATTAAAATGTAGGTAAGTGTAGAGCACTTAGTTAATTTCGCAGCTCTGCCCATGCGCTTATCGTGTCCTGGGCCTGACCATGTTACCTGGTGATTCATGTCATATGCCTCCATTCCATCCAGACTGCGCAAAACATTCAGCGTAGCATAGGCGAACATGTAATTCAAATAATGAAACAAGCAAACCCATGCGTTCTCCTCAAATAATTATGGGAATAATAACCTGATTGCAGTATATTTACTTTTTACTAAGTTATATCCGAAAATAAGAAGAGGAACGAAAAAAGCGCCTGAGTACCTAATGTATTTTGTTCAGTTAAGATATTACACTCGCGCTGTATACCTAAGCTAACGTCAGTACACATATATGACTACCCAGTTGCATCACGCGTGCTTGTCCGTGTAATTTGAACACAGCACAGTAATTTCAAATACGCTGACATGAGTCTCACCTTGGGGCACGTGTAGCCGTTAATGGTGTTTGTATGTCGGTAGCCACGCAACGCCACGCAGGGAACCAATGACCCACCCTTGAATGAATGTAATGGGCCGACGGCGTCATCGGAGCGCGCCAATATTGACCCAGGGGGAGCAGTCTGGCCTTCGAGGAGGCCGACTTTCGGCATTGAAAGCGTGGCAGGTCGATGGTGGTGTTGACCAACGCTGACGCCCACTGGCGGCGATCGTTAGCGTATTCCAGCCGGGCCACGTTCACCTATCGCCGGGGAGGGGTTTATTGTGGAGGACCAACTGACCGCTAGAGCTGCCGGTTTTCAGGCTACAGAGCCACAGACAGTACACTGCATGCAAGGGTTGCTATTTTAAGAAGCTCCGCTTTTGCCCTGTCTGTTGTGACGCAAGGAGATGTTCTATATTTCGCCAGGACTGAGCTAATGCTGCTACTCGGAACCTGGTATATTTCTTGAGAAATGTTTGTAAAGTTCGTACCAAGAAGTTGACCTGTCAAACGGACGGAGCGTGGTACGGGGGAGTAAACCAGTGACTGATCCCACGCGACGCCAGGTAGCTCTGAATCTCTCCAGGGGGTCTAAGTTTGGTCGGCAAATGTGGAAACTGTTCGAAACTTCGCGTGGTACCTACGTGATCATTCCGAGAAACGTGAGAATTCGCTTGGCGTTCTGTGGTGCAGGTATGGCTGGCATATCTTTTACCTTCTCATTTAGCCGAACGCCATCTGGCCTAGCGTATATCCCAGAAACTCCACCGACCGCTGGAAGCAACGATTTTATTTGCGCAGACGAGCTCCGTACAGCTGCAGTCGGCTGAGCAGTGAGCAGTGAACACTCGTTTAATATTGGCGAATTATCCTGGCGAAGAGGCCTAGTTAGCACGTATTCTATTGCCCTGGTTAGCACATCATCTTCATGTATCGTTTAGGTAGCGGACGACACCATTCCGTCTTCAGTCTTCAGTCTTCAGTCCCTGCAAAATGTGACCGATAGTCCTTTTTCATACAGTTGGCGAATTGTTGAAGCCAAACGGCAGCCTGCTATAACCCATAAGGCTCCCGACTTCCCCCGCCAATGCACATCAACAGCGAGCATCTCCCGACTTTTTTCCATTTCTGAAACCTCAATGTGCTTGGGTGCATTCGCTAGATCCAATCTGGTAAACGAGTTTCCTGTAGAGAGTGAGCTAAATACCTCGTCAATGGTCGACCAGTGATACGTTTGCTGCTCCACGTATCTATTGACTGTGACTTTGGAGTCGGCACATATTCTCACAACCCCCCCCCCCCCGTCCTCTTGATAATCCCTAGCGGCAGAGTGCCGTTGTCGTGTCTAGAGGAGGTTCGCTGACGTATGTGCCCTGTACACAACACGTGTGACTCTCAGAAGGGCGCGTTCGTAATCGGCCAGGACGAGGGCGCGTTCGTAATCGTCCAGGACGTCCCCGTCGCCGCTGCTGTGCCCGCTCGCCGGCCTCAGTCCACTCCTCGCCTAACAGCTCGTCATCGCTCACGGCGCATGTCTGTTCAGCCCCCATCGGTCAGAGAGTGCAAACACAGCTTCTTGTCGAGCCGAACCCACCAACCATTACCAAGCCGGCTCTGTGACCACGCGACCGAGCGACCCGGCGGCCGAGTGAAAATGGCGACATGACCTAACTAGGCTCCCTGATAGATGTTTCGGTACGTCTCGGTGGGGGAAACACAATGGCGAAAGTGTAATATATATTTGTACATCATAATTCTGTCAAAAGTTGTTCTCTAAAACGAATTTGGTCATTTGAAATTAGTTTCAAGTGCAATGTCCTTGACTGAGTTTAGATCCGAAGGAGCCTTAGTTCAAGTTCACCCTCTTCGGCGCGCGGCGCTAGTGTTTTTAGTTCTCGTGAAATTGACGGTTTTGTTAAGAAAACCCATTAACTGAAGTTTGACCTTTCTTGACCTGCAGTGACCTGAATATTGACATAACCTAAACATTACCCAATTTCTTTCGATAGGGCTTGTCTCCAGGTTTCTAACGTTTGATATGTCTTGCGTGGGTTTTGAAATTTTAAAGGGAGGATAATTATTTTCGTTCAGCCGTCGACTTGATGCTGGCACAGGCTGCTGGTTGGTTGGTGCAGGAGTTGAAGCCACGTCATGGCAGTTTATAACAATCACTTATCGAAAAGAAAGGGGATATTATACCCATGCAGTCTTATCTTCTCTGTTGCCTAGGGTACATTTCGTTCACGACGTGAAACAATGTGTCAGGATAAATTCAGAATTAAAATGTATGCATCCACCTGTCTAAAAAAACAGCTTGTCTAAAACTGGTAACAACTGATCGCATGTGTTTCGACAGATTGCATACACCTTTAGAATGCGATGATGAACATCTGTTGATCGCGATCGCCCAACGTTAGGGCAATGTCGTCTATCGGTGATCAAAGTTTTACCTAACTACTTAAGTTTATCTATAATATGTTTGACTATTAATGTTTGTTTGCAAACGATGTGCGCTTCATTCCAAACAGAATTAGATTGCAGAATATGAATAGCTAAATTGTGACATATGTAGATCCTCATATGCATCTTTTCTTCGTATTTATATGGATAGAAAGACACAGCGTCATTGTGAACTAAATCAAGACAATTTTGGAAGCTGAAATGTGTGATTAATAGCTCTTCGCTGTTGACGACATCCTTAAAATTAACTTGCGCTATTGGTTGAATTTCGAGCATTTTTAGTCCACTTATCGTCAGTGAGTGGCCACAAAACCTCCGAAAACTGGCAGCTCTAGAGCTGGTCGATTGCCGCTGAGTGGGCCGACAGTGGCAGTGACTGTCATACGGTTGGCTGCAAAGTGCGGCTGTGTACCGTCCCCGACAGACGAGGACGGCAGTGGTTAGTGCGCACACATTCAACCGTGTTTGTGTACTGACTACTGACTCTGGGCTTCTTCATCCGAAGGTATTTTACAGCAGTGTACCCGCATAGTGTTACATTATATTTCAATAACATACTAATATTTATCAGCAAGAGCTACAACCAGTGAAACACCGTAGTTGGCGATCAACGAGCGAGCGCGAGCTAAATGTACGCTGAATTCGAAAACAATAGAGTAGGTGGTTTTCGAGATACAACGAGAGTACGTGCGTGCAGCAGTTCACCACCACTGACTATTAAAAAAAACGTCGGCTGACTGGTCTCTAACCAAATACCAACTTCGAACACAGTCGGCTCAGCCGTTCCTGAGCTATAAAGTAAGGGTACGCACGTGCCGATGAGGCACACTCTCTGACTTTGGGTAAAGCATCGGCTGAGAGGTCTCTATTTACATACTAAATTTGATCCCAAACGTCTCAGTCGTTTTTGAGATGTAGAATATGGGGTGTGCACGTGCGCACGTGCAAAGACAACCCACCCATGCCTTTTAGAAAACTCTCGGGTGAGAGGTCCCTATCCACACACCAAATTTGTCAACACTAACACTGCTGCGGTCTCCATGGCAGCAGAAATATTCCAAGCATGGTCATGTAGGGGAGAACGGGGTCATTTTGCCGTTTTTTTTCTCAAGCGGTATATTTTAAAATCATGATCACATTTCGGCATTTACACAATGCTAATAGGTGCCACATGCATTTTTCATTCTTTAGTATAAAGGCATAAAACGATAAAACAAATATTTTTAGTAGAAAACACACATTCTTTACCGCTCGGTCAACCGGCCAAGTCGGTTGACCGAGCGGCCGGTTGCCGGGGCGACTTGGCCGGGGAGGTAGCGTCAATTGTCCGGGGTTGAGATAGAGTTGATACGCATGAAATATGAGTCTAATTTCTTCTGGATTATGTTACCATAGACCATTGTGGACTATCCATATTATAATTATGTTAAATGCACATATGCGGTGTCCGCCAAGGTCATCAGAAGGTCATCAATGCTTTTGTTTAAACAACTTTTAACAGAATGAAGACATACGCGTGAAAACAGCATCAATGTGTTTGTCTCGTCGAGACGCGTCTTCCTATGTGCAACATGACCTACTTGAGTCACCGCTTCACTTTTCCCGAGATCACTGTGGTGAAAGCCCGCCCGGTGCAAACCGGCCAAATCGCCCCGGAACGAGTTGTGAATCTAAACAGTTAACAGACTCGCCAAAGTTATCGCTAAAATTGCCAATTAGTCACAGCAGATACTTGAGTCGCTAATACATCACACCGTATTATCGAAATGTTGATGCGACTCGAAACATTAGACACCATCCAATGTTTCGTTCGGAAGCAAAAGTTACGGTTTTTGGTGATAATTCACATTTTATCATTTTTGAAGAAAAGTATTGGAAAAATGCATGTTATTATTTTTGCTTAACTTACACCTAACGCAGAGATGACAACAGGTTCAAATGCATTCCTTCAGGGCTGCCGTAAAGCGTTAACACATAGGGGCGGCCAAGTCCCCCGCCGCCCAATTGGCCCCGTTCTCCCCTACAGATCTGGCCCACCCTGGCAAGTTGGGTTCGAGTCGCTTCGGCGATAGCTTATTTGCTCCGGTGGGGATGGCCTGCGGCCGGTGGCAGCGGCTGCGTTCAAGGTCAGGTGAAGCCAGCGAGCCGGGTGGACCGTCTTCAGTCGTTAGGGGACGTTAAGCTTTCGACTCAAATTCTGCCGGTGACTGGAATTGCGCGATCGGGTGGTGGGTTCAGGACCTGTCCAACACGCTTAGCCTAGCGTGGGTTCTGATCTCGGAAATCCATCCCATCAAAAACATTCGGACAAAATGTATTTTAAAAAATGGTCAAATTACACATTTTTGGGAATTTGATCTATGTGACGTCACAGGTCACCAGAAAGGTGTTCTGCGTTGTGTACGATGATTGTGATTGATGTTAGCTACATAATAGCGCATGAATTATCAGTATCTGACAGCAAGTTCCGAAGATATTACTTTCCAGACCTAGATTCTGGCCGCCATCTTGGAATGCAAATTCATATAGCTCAAAAATTTACCGACTGATTTTTATTTATTTTTGGCGTCAAACGATCCACTTTTTAATTGGCGAAAATGTGGAACAAGCGCCATTACCATGTGCCGCTTTGTTTTTGAGATATTTGGGACAAACTTGTGGGAGGTTGGGCATAAAAGTGCCCCCCCCCCTCCAGTGCGCGTGTTATCTCATAAGTACAACAGAGCTGCTATTTATTTGCCTGCATCTATCAGAGGACGTCACACAGAGCCCACTATTCGAGCCGCTGCGGTATCATTCCCGACTAGTGTCCAGAGTGCAGAGCTTCCACCGTATCGTGACATGGCGTGACACGCGACATAGCGTGACAGATGGACGGGCCACGAGGGCAGATGGACGGGCCACGAGCGTCCAGTGACATCAACACTACGACACATTGACAACCTATCCAGCTGTCGGGCCGCGATGTGTGACAGAATGACCGATACGATGTGTGACAGAATGACCGATATGATGTGTGACAGAATGACCGATACGATGTGTGACAGAATGACCGATACGATGTGTGACAGAATGACCGATACGATGTGTGACAGAATGACCGATATGACGCAGCCGAACACGGAAATCTCATCAGCGCCAGCACTGCGTCCCGAAAAACACAGGTCCGAATTACGAACGAACGAGTGCATCGCGGACTCTTATACAGGAGGAATATGCTGTATGACTAGTGGTGTATAAGATGGTATATACTATGTAGTATTATATAAGAAAGGGTCATGGGGCCATGGCCCTCCCCTGACGCCGAATGAGTACTTCAGAATATGCTGTATTCATTCGGCAATGACACCATTTCTTACCATGTTAAGTCCATGTTAATGTTTTAAGTCCAAGATAATCATGATTTTTTTTACTGATATGCAATCACTTTTATCATCAATATCTCATTGTCTATTTGGTGAGTGGACAGCATAGACATGGTCTACGTACATGTTTGACAAATTACAATGGTTACATAAATAATGCATTAATTTGTAATGAATTAGTAACTACTAGTTTAATCTAACATGGTTTACATTGAAATATAAAATAATTCGATATCCCGACGTTCCCGACAGGGCTCTGGTCCTCTTAAATTTACTTTTGGTATGTCCAGACAGGGAGGAACGAGCATCTGCTGGCATGGAATTGGCATGGATTTGGCATGGATTTGGCATGGATTTGGCATGGGTTTTGTTCCAACTAGAGGTAGCAGCGTCCAGGGCTCATAACAACCATTAGCTGGTCGCCTTCCAAATTTTTCACAGGTGAAGTGGTTGCCGTGTAGGCGATACAACATTGTGGCAGAGCCTTATTGGATATTGTGTAAGGCATATGTCGACTCAAACAAACTCTCAACAACGTCCACTCATAGCACAAGCCTGCAAAGTCGCAGCTCTATAGCATCGTCTGCGCTGTGACAGAGGCAGGTTCAGGGCACACCAGGAAAACGGGCACGGGCGTATAGTCTTGGCGACGCTGGTTTCTCCTTCCACCGCCTCTGTTCGTTGTGGGGCGGCGGACAGGTGGTTGATGGCCGTGAGGGATAGTCCAGTGGGGACCGCGGCCGGACTGGAAGGCGTCGGAGGCGACGGTACAGGGTAGAGCGGTATAAGCTGGGACTAAGCTGGGGTTATTGGTACGTAGAGCTCTTCGGAAACCGGTAGATTCAGGAGCAGTCCAGAGTTGGGTTAACCCAACGGCTCATCATTGAACATACAGCTGGTCATAACAAATGAATCAAAATCGTAATGGCAGAATATTCTTAGTTAAATCTGACAGGTTTTACTGACTGTGCCATTACTGCTAGGCTAGACATCATGCTTGATAATCACATAGACATAAGCTATAAGCACTGCACCGACACTGACTTACCTTTTTGCGCTTTCCAGCCGGCCCACCGTCCTCCAGGAGCGAATTGGCTCTCAGGAAACACCTTGGTGGGTTTAAGTCCCTTGTGCTTGTTTTGCGTGCGCCTGTATATACTTTGCTCAGTACCAGACCAGGAGCATCCTTTATGTCCGCAAACACAGTTACGCCTTATTCTTTTCTTTTCATTCTCATCATTATCCTGTTCTTTATCTGCTTCTTTACTGGACTCCATGCCTATCACTTTCAGTCAACTGATCGCACCGGCTCGAATCAAGTAAAACAAACACAGTCACTCCTCACATCACTGTTGCCAACCCAACAAACTAACACGACCACATCAGCTGCCTGTAAGCCAGGACCGGGTCGAAATAAACGATGTTAACCGATATGAAACAATTTTTCCACGAGCCCTGGCAGCGTGGACCTAGCGATCTGGTCTCTAAACCTAGTCTGAGCCCAGTTGATTGCACATTTCCAGACTGGATCCTACCCAATAGTACCGGGAACAGACTGGTTTCAATTTATGTTCCCTGCTGGTTACCTTTTTCACGTAGGCTGAACAACGCTGATACGCATATTGTTGGTGACGCATCTTAATCTGAACAGTGTATGTATGTACATACATGGACACCCACATGGATCCATGTGGGTTAATAACATTGCTCATGTTATTACAGAAATGCGTAATAAAGTCACAATAGGTACACAAGACAATTTGCAATAATCATCTTTTGCACTAAATAGTTAAATATAAGCATTGGCCGAAATTATTAAGACAAAGTTGCGTTTTCACAACTTCTATCCTTAAGATTAAAAAACGAATGTTCTATTGGCCACTGACTGTTCGTTTTAATTAATATAACAATAACAATAATGTGATGCTCTTCATTATCCCAAATCTACACATAATTTCATAATTATGGCAAACACATTCAACCCATGTACAATAATTGGCACAAATAGGTGCATGCATTGGCATCTAGCAGGGATAGATAAATTATTGTTTTCACAAAACAAATTTACAGTTAACAAGCAGAACAATAAAACCTCGTGGTACATTTTTAACACTCCGTAATAAAGTCACCTTATATATTAAAAAAGCTGGTGCGATTCGTTTAACCCTCGCCCAGGGCTGGTAAAAACGTTTCAAGTGGCGCCAACCACGTTTACACGCTGAAAAACGACCCACAATTATCGCTATCATACATTATTTGTCACATATATGTACCTACTGTCGTTTGTTCGATATTGTCTTGTTATTCGCTTTGCTGTCTCTGTATTTCCAAGCCGCCACTCGCCCCGTTAAGTGACGCCATCTACGCGCTACTCATTGTCATTGATCTGCCGATCCTACGGGCTCCGATAATGTGTATTGATCTGTATCGCCTATCAGCTCGTATCATGCGTGGGGTCTAGTAGCTCGCATGCCACTAGGAAAATACTGAGATAACACTGATAAACTGTGATAACTCGCAGGAAGCCGGATATTTCTGTGGATTTCAGGGCAATGGGTGCTGGTAAAATTAACACTTACAGCCCAGAAAAAGCCGCCGGCCCCCATTGCTTTAGCGTTGTGGTGGCGCCGACTTGGTCGCCGGCCCGCGCTGAAATAAAATACCTTAGAAACATTTCAGGAGGCTTGTTTCAGCGACCAAAGTTCCGATAAGAGGAAAATGGTACTAAATCTCACTCGACAGAGAGAGCCAGGGTGCCAGCGGTCAAGTTATTTGAGTCCATAAATGGAGAGAAGCTTAAAGCTTTGGTGTTGATTTTAAAAGCATGTGTTGTAATGCATTTATCTTTACATAAACAATGTTCTGAGAAGCTCAGAGCCATACTAAATGGTAACATTTTGCTATTTTCGGCCCACTTCGAGGTCATATTTTGGCGACGACTTTATCCAGTAAGTCGGCACTTTTCACCAGCCCTGCCCTCGCCAGTGTAGGGGCTTTATATTACCCCATGGTTTTCATAAAAAACTCATGTAAATATCAAATGATTGTGAAGTGCAAAGCACTTACAGTAAGTTTAAAGCAGAAGCCTATTCAAACAACGTATTTTGCTCAGAACACGGCCCTGTAAATGTAACAGAAATGCGCGATCTTGGTGTTTTGATTGACTCCAAACTTATTTTTGTCGAACATATTTATTTTCATATATATATATATTATATATATATA
>JARBER010160137.1:0-10347 GCA_030265075.1 Balanus glandula
CCGAACAGAAATCAAAACGTTTAGGGAGTTTTTAGCACACAGTTTATTGTCTGAAGCGCGTCATGTTGTGTAACATTGTGAATTGCGTGTTTTTAGAGGTGATGGTTTATTGACACCGAAACAAAACATTCGCAAAACATAATTTAATAAAAAAAATCAGGTAAAGGAGCTTCAGATGTGAATTTTAGCGTATCCAATAATGCAAGCAATAGCTTCTTTATGTACTAAAAATATATTTGACATTACAATGTCAGTAGACCCACTCCCTTTAAGTAGCTTAACAAAGTTAAGTGTCAATTCACAATTAAGCATCCTGAGGTAGGTAGGCCACTGCTTATTGACATTGCTATTTGAATTGGCCATAACTGTAGCAATAGATTTATACATAGGGTAAAAACTATATTTCCGGACTTATTGGAATCTTGGATTTTTCATTTTATTGGAATGTAGTTAATACTGATACATTGTTTACATTCTAATGGCATGTCGAGTCTGACGATGCAGCTGTCCAGTATTGCATCCTTTCACCCTACCTATTTCCCAGTCTGATTCTGAACTCTTTCAACTATGCTGATAAAGTATGCACCCACCATAGCATGATGTTTTTTTTCAGGAAACTTTGATCCCATCAATCTGCAGCAATGAGTTCTGACTGGGATGAGATCAAGCGTCTGGCTGCTGACCTTCAACATGCTCAGCTGCTCTCTACTTCTCAAAGGTCAGTGCTGCATCTTGTCAGTTGGATACACAGTTGGCTAGAAAATATTAAAAGAGAGCACTAAACAAATGATCTTATGACCCTGTCATAGATAGAGTCTTAGGATTGCTTTAAAGCCAGGGTGTGGAGTGAAAAATTCAGTATAAAAAGTAACTTAAGAGAGTGGAAAATTCAGCCTAAGAAGACCATAAGACTCAGCTTTTCCAAAACCTGCCCATCAAAATATGGTGTTTGAAACAACAAGTTACTTAACCATTTTTGTTTTTAGCCACATATTGGTATTATCATCATTAATGGCAGTGTTTGGGTTATAGTTATCTAATACATCTTGATTCAGGGAGTGGAAAATTAACAGTTAAACTGGGGTAAAGAGTGGAAAATTAGAATGCATTGAGTGTCATTTTCCACCCAATTGTTGCAATCCTGGGTCACTGGTCATATATGTGTTTAAACAAAAAGGTGATGCATCTTTGCATTATTAAATGTATAACTCATCAGAACTCTTGCACAGCATAATCTCACATTAAACCTCAAAGAAGCAAAGAAAGAATGAATCAGATGTTCATGTTTGATTCAGCAGAACAGAATAGAGCAGCATTGTTGTGTGTCCAAAGAAAATTATCATTTTCAATAAATTTGGTCTGAACATTTTGAATGGATGGATTGATGAAGTCAGAGCCCTCACTAAGAAGAGCTTGCTGTGCAGGTCCTGACCTCTATCATCCAGTCGGTAAATTCCAGTTTCACAGCAGAATTTATAGGTGAAAGTTAAATGTGCCACATGACCAGACACGGTCCGCCCCGCTCACAGACGTCAACTGGCCTTCAGTGCGGCCGCTACCACCTGCTGCAGCCATCCCAGTCTAGAGCAAATACATTTCAGCGATTGTATTTCGCTGCGAGAGCGAAGCACCTTGAACCGGACTCTCACTATACCGGTTGGGTCACAAGCCTAGCACTCTAATGACTGAGCTATTGGGCAGACAAATGCTATTATTATATAATTATGAAATGTTAAAAAATCCAATAATGGCATGGTGTGGTAAAGCATGATGAGAACAACCCCAGGAAATCAAAGTTTAATGTCACAAATGTGACACAATACTAAAACATTCTTTCTAAGTGTTTTCCACCACACTAGTTCTGGTTTGATCTCACCCCACCACAGGCTGTCCCCCAGTCTTGGTCTGACCCCACCCCACTACAGGCTGTTCCCCAGTCTTGGTCTGACCCCACCCCTCCCCTCCACCACGCCGCAGGCTGTCGGAGCGGAACTGTATTGAGATCGTGACGAAGCTGATCGAGCTGGGTCTGCTGGACGTGCTGCACACCAACACCGGCAAGGAGTACATCACCCCCGAGCAGGTCTCGCGCGAGATCAAAGACGAGCTGATCGTCAGCGGAGGTAGGTCAAAGACGAGCTCCTCGTTAGTGGAGATAGGTACGGTACGAGGAAGGTCAGAGACGAGCTCCTCGTTAGTGGAGATAGGTACGGTACGAGGTAGGTCAGAGACGAGCTCCTCGTTAGTGGAGATAGGTACGGTACGAGGAAGGTCAGGGACGAGCTGATTGTCAGCGGAGGTAGGCACGAGGCAGGTCAAAGATTATGTAGCTGATGGTAGTGGTATGTAGATGTGAGGCAGATGACGACTGTTACGAAATGATTAGACATACAATAGTAACAAAATGATAATGCATAGCAAAACAATTTAACTTCTTTGAACCTTTTTCTGTGCCAGCTGTGTTGACCACATCAAACAAGTCACAAGTATCGTCTTGGTTGAGTTTAGATAGTAGAAGTGTGCATGATGCATATCTTGTTACAGATATATGTGTTTAAGACATGACGATGTTCCCATGTTCATCATTGCTTGAGATAATGGTCTCGAAGAAATCGTCTCCTGCTTCTAATAAAATGCATTTTTAATTATTATCACCCCAGTTGGGCTGGGTGTCTGATTTCCCGGCGTTGCCCCTGCTCGACTTCTCAGGTCGGATTGGTCTTCCGGAGCTGGCTCAGACGCTCAATGTCGACTTCTCACACGTGGAGGCGCGGGCGCAGAAACTGATCAATGAGGAGAAGTCTGTTTATCTGGTCAACGGCTACTTAGTGAACAGCCTCTACCTCGGTCAGTGGCTGTTGTGGTTTCCTGTCTGTAGTCAGGGCTGGCGGTGTATGCTAGCAGTAAGAGTATTGGAATGTCGGCTGTAAATTACCGCCTTTTGTCTCTGTTTTACAACTATGTTTAGAATAGACGTCATACTTTGCCAAAAACAAGTGGATTAAAATTGACATTCATCATTGGGATAATTGTGGAATAAATTATTGTAATTTATATCTAGTAGCAAGCATTGCTTTATGGACTCATCTACATGCATGCTATCAATAACGGACCATGGCGATCCAATATTTGATCTAACATAGCGCCAACTCAGTACTATACTGTACCCAGCATCATGTACTGCCCTCCCACTAACGTTGGCCTGCGATGTGTGCAGACGGTATCGCGGAGGAGGTGAATGAGAAACTTCAGCAGGTCGGCGAGGTCTCCATCGGCGCACTGACCACGCAGTACGACCTGCCGTCCGAGTTTCTCGAGAAGGTAGGATCAGGCGGACACAGCTGGACTGAGAGGCTGGTACGCTGTGGTGGTAGGAGTTTCTCGAGAAGGTAGGATCAGGCGGACACAGCTGGACTGAGGGTGGTACGCTGGTGGCACTCGGTGTGGGAAGTGCAGGCCTGATACGTAATAGTGCTGTCATGCTATAAAACAAGTCAAATACATTCAATTGTCACGTTTTTCGTCATGTGTATTGTTTAGCAGCCTGTTAGTTTTCATTTAGTTAATAAACGTTGCTACTTTAAGGTAAATTGCATGCTGTTGTGAATATAAGCAATAAGCACTCATCCAATGCATATATTGTTCATCTTCTCTGTCTCCACTGCTGCTGCTTCATTCTGGCCTGACTATTCTGTTCTGTCTGTTCTGTCCGCACAGGAGCTGCTGCGTCGGACGGGCTCCATCATCCGCGGCCAGCCCGACCCGGACGACCGCCGCACGCTCTTCACGGAGGCGTTCGTGGCGCAGAACACGGCGCGCGTGCGCGGCGCTCTGTCGGCCATCACCCGGCCGGTGACCGTGCTGCAGCTGCTGCAGCGGCACGCCATCAAGGAGCAGCTCTTCTTCAGTGGGTGACGTGCGGCACGAGACACGCGCATGACGAAGCTTGCTCCCTGTACAGCTGACGTCATGTGTCGTCACTTTTGGTATTTTCTCCCGCAGACAGCAGGGCAGATGATGAGAGTTGTTATTTAGTTCATATTTTGAGAAACAGTATTTTGATTGCAGAAGTTTGTGATTTATTTTAATAGCTGTCCAAAAATACAGAGCGGAAACTAGGTATAAACCAATGTGTGGTTATTTGTTGTGGCATGAAATAGAACCATTCGCGGATCTGCTTTGTTCCTGTTGACCGGCGTACCGTCACTGACCTGCCTTGCCCTGCTGTTGACAGGTGTGATCAGTGACCTGCTGTCCTCGGGCCGTCTGAAGGGCTCTCTGACGGGCGGCCGGACGGCAGTGCGCGCCGTCTTCATCCCAGAGTGCTACACGACCGCGCAGAACGCCTTCGTGGACCACCAGTACCGGCAGAGCGGCTGTATCGGTCAGTTAAGGCCTGCTCCAACGGCAGGACCGTACCCCACACCCTGCACTATCGTATACCACGCCCTGCAGTACCGTACCCCACACTGCAGTACCTTACCCCATACTCTGTAGTACCGTACCCCACGCCCTGCTTTACCGTACCCCACACCACAAGCCCGTTTTAACTGCCCTGGTGCTGCTCCTGCACTGCTCAGTCTGTCGCCAGGTGCAGTTTCACTGCAGGGATAAGCTGATAGTACTCAGCTACTGGGCTCATATTGCTGCTAACAGACTGATATTGCTGCTACTGGACTGATATTGCTGCTACTGGACTAGTATTGCTGCTACCGTTCTACTAGTGTTGCTACCATATTGCTAGTGCTGCTCGTCATTACAGTGGCGTACGGCTGGATGAGTGATGACCTTTAGCTTAGCATCCTTTTCACCAGTCCGTCTCCGCTGCTGGTGTTTTCAGAATATGACGCTCTGCGGCGGGTGGGCATCACCGACCCGGAAGGCTTCATCAAACGCCGCTTCAAGGACGAGAAGCTGCGCCTGCTCTCCAACTGCGCCGTCGGAGACACGCTGGTCGAACAGGTCAAGGTCAGTCATTGGTGCAGGGTAGTCGGGCCAGGATCGGTCAGTCTTAAGGAAGAGCAGGCCACATTCAGTATGTCAGATTCTGTTATAAGTTTGTATGAGAACAACTGCCCTGCATTATTACATTACGTCATTAAAAAATATCCTACCCTTTATTAGGTAGTCTGGAGTGCCCATCCCTTTTCCATGTGACCCAATTACTTTCAAAATAGTAATTTCTCAAATAATTATTGAAATTACAATCACGTTAGGTCACACTACTCCCTGCTATGTCATGCCGATGTGTTGAGTTGCTCCGTCTGCCGCCAGGTGTCTGTGGAGGAGGCGACGCTAGCCGGCAGCTTCGTGGACGTGCTGCCGCTGCTGCCGTCCAGCTTCACCCCGGAGGACGCCGGTCAGCTGCTGGACGGCTGTCGGGGTCACGTGTTCGGGGACACGGTGGTGGTCAGCGAGAGACTGCTGGACCAGCTCAGGGAGCCGCTCGAGGCCACCATGACCACCAGGGCCAAACAGGTGAGGCTGAGAGGCAAGCGGACATCCCCGGGATGCGGATGGCAGGGTCAAACAGGTGAGACTTGGAGGCAAGCGGACATCCCCGGGATAGCAGGGTCAAACAGGTGAGACTGAGAGACAACCGGACACTCCCGGGATAGCAGGGTCAAACAGGTGAGACTGGGAGGCATGCGTATATCCCAGGGACACCAGGGCCAAAAAGATGGGCAGACACAAGAACCTCCCGGGCCACCAGGGCCAGATAGGTGAAATTAGTGTTGGGAAACCAAGTAGGTGGGAAGTCACACCTAATATCTGGACAATGGACATACTGACACGCCAACACAAGGTCTATACGCAGACATTCGCTTTTGTATTGACTATGCTGGCAAAATGGACAATGTACTGATGGAACTTCATCGAACTCGTGACAGCCTGATTTACCTAAATAACAGTTGTATGTTAATGTATAGGTGTGTATTGTAAGTGTTGCTGGTGTGACTGTTGTGCCTGTCCATGCGCAGGAGATCCTGGCTGGCCGGTATCCGCCGAAGCAGACCACCACGGGCAGACTGCGGGACACTGACGACTCGAAACGCGACAAGAAGGACGACCGGCGCAAGAAGGCGGCTGGAGGCAAGGCGGGTGGCGGCACCCAGGGCCGCGAGACCAAGACCAAGTCGACCAAGAAGAAGTACCTGAAGAAGGGCCAGGATTCGGACTCGGAGGAGGACGTGCCGCGCGGGAAGGCAGGACATGCCGGGGGAGAGGTGAGACGCCGCCGGCAGTCTGCCGGGGGTCGGAGGGTACACTGGCTGTCCTGTGTACGTCCTTGACTTGACGCCTAGCTGCGGTAATACTCTGTCTTTGTATCTCCTGGTTGTCCTGTGTTGGGGTTTGCCTACCATGACGGACCGATTGCTGATGCTGACCTGCTGCTGTCTGCTGTGTCCAGGACGGCGGCGAGCTGCGCTTCCTGACGGTGACGCAGCTGGAGGAGACGCTGTCGGCCCACCCGGCTCTGGAGGACGCTCCCGAGGAGCTGGCCTCCGATATCGCCCACTTCCTCTGCAGGTCGGTACTTTGTCGTGATGTACCGAAGAGGTGTCATTTATCAAGTGTCTGGCCACATTGGCGTTACTATTTGAACGCCAAATGATTGTTGTTAGATGCATGACTGGGCTATTTGTCTCCCCCGTGATTGTACTGTCTCGCTCAGTGTTCACCAACTGCTTCCACCCCGCTGATGCGCCGTCTGGCCCGTCTGCCGCCCGGCTGTTTGCCCTGCTAACTCCTATTCTCGTCTGCCGCCCGGCTGCCACAGGCCGCTGACGAAGAAGTTCCAGGAGGTGCTGATGGTGGAGCACCAGGCAGTGCTGGCCAACGCCGGCCAGACCAGACGCAAGAACTTCGGCGACTTCCAGGACAAGGTGGCCTGCATGGCGCTCAACATCCGACTCTTCGAGAAGGGAGCGGCTGATGTGAGTTCGGGAGACGGAACAGTGGCCTCCTGGGGTCTGTTGTGTGGAGGACGGGGAAAGAGGGCGGCTGCTGGGACGAAAATCGGGAGGAGTTAAGCTGTTTCCAGTTGTCTGTGTGTTGGTCTAAAGAGGAGGAGGTGTGAGTTGTTAGAGACTACTGTGTCCTTCTGATGCATGTATGCTGGATAAGGGAAATGACCCGCTATTCAGAATGCGGATACGCTAATTGGTTTTAGCGCGATGTTTAACAATGCTCAATGTTAAAGACCGTGTGGCGTTGATTGCAGTTCTCGCCGGACACCCGCTCCCAGCTGGTGAAGCACCTCCAGCGGACGCTGTGTACGGAGCTGACCAACGAGCTGTTCCAACACGCCGCCGCCGACAACAACGTGCAGTTCGACGAGTCCAAGGAGCTCTCATCCGAGGTAAGCGCCCGGGAAAGCATGCTGCGACCTCGTCCTAAAACTTATGCAACCGTCCATGCAACGTAGTTTCTAAGTCATCGGTGGCCTTTTTCTTGTCATCGGATGTCGACAGAACGTCCTGTGACATCAATTGTGTGCGCATTGATTCCTGTACCACCCGTTGCTGACTCGTTCTCTGCGTGGTCTTTAGGCGCGTGTGAAGATCCTGAACAAGCTACCTCAGGACATGGCGCCCGACCTGCTGAAGCTGCACAAGGCGCTGGCGACCCCGGAGCTGGCCGACTATGACGCGGCGCTCGACCCAGCGCTGGCCACCTGCGGCATCATGATGAAAAAGCAGGACCGCAAGAAGGACAGGTCAGGCAGGGCGAACACAGAACCTGTGTCGGCGAGGGGGTGTAGCGGAGGCGGATGGCAGGGGATTCGAGAGTGGTGACTGTGTCGAGTGATGTTACTCTTGACGGATGATATTTGGTTGTGTGACTGCGAGCAAAGCGGCACGACGTCCAGAAGTGTTACTGTTGAGGGAAAGCGATACGACTATATGGCAGATTGGTTTAGTAACGTCAGACGTGTCCCCGTGTGTACCGGCAGACAGCCAGCGCAAGTTGAAACTATATGATTATATGAGTATGGTTTAGTGACGTCAGACGTATCGCTGTGTCCCGGCAGGCAACATCAGAGGGTAATAACGATATGACTATGGCTGATCACGGTTTAGTGACGTCACTGTGTGTTTACCGGCAGGCAGCAGCAGAGGGTGATAACGATATGACCATATGGCTGAGTATGGTTTAGTAACGTCACTGCTGTATCCCGGCAGGCAGCAGCAGAGGACTCACCTGCGGTGTCTGCTGGACCTTGATTACGGTTTAGTGACGTCACTGTGTATCTCGGCAGGCAGCAGCAGAGGACGCACCTACAGTGTCTGCTGGACCAGCTGAGCGGCTCCACCGACCCGGCTCTGACGCTCCACCTGGCCGCTCTAGTGCTCTACCAGTCCTTCACCGGTCAGTCACACACCACCAGAGCAACAGTCAGTCACATTCCACCAGGGCAACAGTTTGGTGTCTCGCTCGGAGAGCTTCTGGCTGGGGAGGGTATTTGACGCTCTATTGTGGGCAGGCTATGTTTTTTCGTTTACAATCTGTATTAAATTCACAAATATAATGTTGTGGTTCTGATGCATGCATCGTAACATTAATTGGCCGATGGATTGAACTCAGGAGCTGCAGTGACAGTTAAAAGTCAGCCGACTTTGTTGAGTGACTTAGTGCCACTTATCACCGTTCCGCTCAACCCTTATCATCGCTCCTCATCGACCGCTTATCTGTTATCTGTGCTGCTTACATCACTGACAGGAGCCCTCCCCGCCACCGCAGGCCACATGCTGCACGCCTCGGGCAAGTTTGTGCCGGCGATCGTCAGCCGACTTACAGATCTGGTGCCGGCAGAGGTGCTCTCCCTGCTGCAGCAGTGTCAAGGTAGGTCACCCTTTCCTTCCCCCCGCCTCACCCCTCCCCTCCGTCTCACCCCACATCCAGCTGAAGAAGCCGTCAGTGGCGTACGCTGTACACGTTCCCTGGTGGGGCCCCGCGCCTGCCACGCGAACCGGTCTTGGCTCGCTTTACGTGACACGTGCTCGAAGATGTTCCGCATTCCGCGGCTTTATGTGGTGTGACACCGATTAAATGACAGTTATACCACACTAAAATGTGTTGTACTACGTACATCGTTTATACGACGAAATGATACAATTGGGCTCGAGAAGTGAGATGCTAGTATTCGTTCCCTGAATCGGAACATACAATGTTTTCAAAGAACTGTGAGCAATTAATCACAACTCGTATGACATGCTACAGTGATTAAGATTATTGAAGGTGATACCGTATACTACAATTGGTCATACATCGGATCCAGCTTGTGCGGTTGTTCTGGGTTAATGCTAGTTTGCTTGACGGATATTCGGTATTGTGTCGATAGAAGTTTCGAGTCTCTAATCGACGGCCTCTGATTTACTACTCGCTTTTTTGCTGGGACTACTTGATGCATGTTTATCACTTAGATCGTGTCGGGAAATTTTAGCAAGAAACTGTAGGGTATGATTTATTTAGTTATTGGATCAGGATCTATATTAATATTAAGTTGCGTTTCATGTCGATAGATATTGTCAAGTGTTGGAACTAATTTGCAATACCCCCTGACCAGGGTAATTGACACTAAAGTGGTAGAAAGATCCCATTTGATCACAAATTTCAACTGGTGTAGAAGATCCGTCAAGTTTAAGTGTTGTAGTTTGTAAGTAGGTTCTATAAGGTATCGTATCTGATTACTTTGTTTATAAGTGAGTATTATATATGATAACTCTTCTCTGATTACCGTCTACCGACTGTCTTCCCTCCTCTCGGCCAGGTCTGGTGATCAAACAGCTGAAACTGAAGTCTGGCGATCCGGAGCTGTCCGAGGTCAAACGCCAGCTGGACGAGGTCATTCCCAAGGTCAAGGAGCTGGCGGCCACCACGAGGAAGGTGTCCGGCTCTGTAGCCGACTGAAGCGAGCGGGGGTTGCCGCTGACCCTCGGGTCGGCCCCACGCTGCCCTCTGGCGGCCGCTTCGTTAACGTCTATTGTCTGTGGTCACTGTTGGCTTGGGGAGTCAAATGCACTTTATCTGGGTGTTGTGGGATGGGAGATAGATACACTATCAACACGCGCTGCGCAATATACGGTGTTAGCTGGAAGTTGTGTTGGTGGCAGAAGCGGGAGGCAGCCAAACGACGAACATGCCATTTGGTATTCCCTGGTCCATACGAGGGAATGTCAGGGAATGCGTAGATAACATGAGCTACCTATTAGAGATGCAAATTTCAGGACCACGGAGCCGGCGCCGGCTCCAAATTCAGGCCCGACGGGCCTGATGCTGTGTCTGAGCCAGGCTTGCCGGTCTCATGCCGGGCTCAGCACAAGTTCGGGGGTGAAATTATAG
>JARBER010160148.1:0-10346 GCA_030265075.1 Balanus glandula
GAGGCTGGGGGGGGGAGGGGGGATCACGTCCAGCGCCCCGGACCTGTCCGCGATATGAGTCTGAGCCGGGGTTTACTCGTTCGATCCAGGGGCAGATAGGAGCTGGGTGTGGGAGGAGGAGGAGGGGGACAGCAGGGAGCGCAGTCACGTGTGTAACGGCTTAAGTGAGTCAAAATTTACATTTATGGACTAACTTAGCTAGGCGTTGGAATATAGTAGAAGTTAATAAAGTGATATAAAACAGAAAGAAAACTCAAAAGACTTTCATATGACTTTGATAATGATTTGTGAACCAATAGAAAAGCTAGCAGTGCATTGCCTATATAAGTAGTCAAAAACATTTCACTTGTGTCAGCACACAGCCGATCACCGATATATGGCACGCGCAACACACACAGAGACGGGTCTCCATTGGAGCACGATTAGGCAGTGTTTAGGAGCATGTTTATCGGGAGGTCAGACTCTAGGCCGTGGCTAGGACTGAGACTGCTACCGCGGACCACGGCGACGCGTGCCCACACTGCCGAACCTCCGGACTCACCCGAGAGCGTGCCCACGCTGATGAGCAGCACCTCGACCAGCACGTCCAGCGTCATCTGCGGCCCCAGCACCTGCATGCCGCGCGCGATGTTGGCCTCCACCTCGTCCGGCCGCCGCGAGGAGAGCGCGTACTGCGCCAGCCGCGTGACCTTGGACAGGTCGATCAGCAGCAGGAAGAAGAACAGCGCGTCCCTGCAGACGACACGCGGAGGGGGGGGGGTCAGTCAGTCGGCAGGCCCGGGGAGGGGGGGGGGTCAGTCAGTCGGCAGGCGCAGGGGGGGGGGAGTCCGTCACCCTGCAGACGACGCGCGGTGGGGGGGGGTCAGGCGGCAGGCCCGGGGAGAGGGGGGCGTCAGTCTGTCGGCAGGCGCGGAGAAGGGGCTTTTTGATTTTTTTGTGAGTTGAAAACTAAAAAATATCCAGAAATTTGCAAAAAACACATCGAAAAACCTGCATTCGGCCTGCAGCGCCCTCAAAATGCGCTGCCCTTAAGTAAATTTGGTAAAAAAGGCCTCTGATAAAGGGTGGATGTCAGTATACTGCCTATTTGCTTTCCACACGAGCAGCATAAGAAATGATTATCATGTACCGTATGTATTAGAAATATATAGATTAATGACGACGACCTACGTAATAAACTAACTATGATCGTAATGTATGTATAAATTGTGATGCTTTGTTAGTGTTTCCAATAATGAATAGATCAGATATTCAGTTTAAACGTGCACACGCCACAATCACAAACATTTTAAAACATAATTTTTACAAACATATAAACCAAAGCAGGCCCAGTAACTGCGCCGTAGCTCTTTATTACTGCAGGCACTTGGTATGAAGGATGCATGTCATTATCATAACGAGGCATGCGGAATGCGGATTATTGCCTTGTATAAGCCGTGTCTTTGACACGATAACAGAATGAGGAAGAGTTCCCAAGGCTTTCAATGGTGGTGCAAGATAAAAACGTCTGACATGCATAACACAGCACGCATCCACACAAAACGCTGATCCTGTAAAGACTTCTAATTTATCTCGAGGCCAAACAGGCATTGAAGGACGACATCCCACTCACTTTAAGTCTGCCATGTCGCTGTGCATAAAGTTGACGATGCTGGAAGTGAAGACAGCCGTCGAAATGACGGTAAAAAGTCCCGCCAGACCTGCAGAAGGCGGAGCGATGGGCACACGTCAGACCTAGCGGACCGGCGCCGGTCATATCCCCAGCGGCGGACATTACACGGCCACTGCTTCACTGACTGTCGACAGCACAGCGACGCCCCACTGTCGGCAGCATTACCACAGGGTGCATCATTACCGCAGGGTGAATCATTACCACAGGGTGCAGCATTACCACAGGGTAAGCCCGTCATATCACCGGGATTATACCACGTTTCAGCGAGTTTCAAGCGAGTGACGAGGTCTCAGCAAGTGACAAAACAATGACAAAAATAGACGCAAGATAGACAGCATTCCGCTATCCTCTACCTCATCCAACGACACAGCGGCGTAGCACCACAGTCCTGCGATATCGCCCCATCCTGGCGCTCGCCACATTAACCCTCACGACTGCCGGCTGCCGTGCTGCGGCCGCCGGCCACTCACCGAGGATGTACTTTGACCCGAGCGCGCGCAGCTTCCTGAACTGGTGGTAGGTGTACAGCAGGGCGATGCAGCGGACGGCCGTCATCACCACGGCGTCGGCGCCGAAATACTCCTGCCGGCGGAGACGGCGGTGTCAGAGCTTCTGGCGTGTCGTCAGCGTCGGCAAACACGGCACCCGCACCAAATAGGGCGACCGACTGGCTACACCTATAAACCAGCCCTGCCCTCGATCCTCCAGCACGCCTCGACGTGGACCACACGCAGTCTCACCCGAGCGGTGGCCGGCGACAGCGCGGACTACCCGCGGGATTTTCCATGGCGCTCTGTCCGACCAGAAGTGCGGACTACCCGCGGGATCTTGCATGGCGCTCTGTCGGGCCAGAAGTGCAGCTTACCTGCGGGATCTTCCATGGCGCTCTGTCCGGCCAGAAGTGCGGCTTACCTGCGGGATCTTGCATGGCGCTCTGTCCGGCCAGAAGTGCAGCTTACCTGCGGAATCTTGCATGGCGCTCTGTCCGGCCAGAAGTGCGGCGTCTGCCGATCGTTGACGGTGAGCATGCAGACGGTGAAGGTGATGATGCCGACGATCACCTCCCACTGGTGCGACGCGCACAGCTGCCCGTGACGCCGGAAGTAGGACGACAGCGCCATGGTAGCACGCGCTGAACCGTCTGCCGGTGAAAAGGAGGGGTAACACATGGCAAACATTGACACGGTATAGTAGGAAGACTCGCATGGCAGCAGCCTTGGAATTTGGGCCATTTGCTTAACTTTTTGGATCCAAATAATTTTTATTTCTTTATTTTTTTCCGAAAACTATATTATTATTTGCTTTGCAATACGATTTAACTCTCAACGGATATATTTTTACCATCTGGAACCAGGTCATGAAACCAAAAATGATGGCAGCTGGGCTGCTTATTCAGTCTGAAAGGGGGTGGGGTGGCAGTTCAGACATGGGAAGGGATGTAGATTACAGGGGTTAGTCTGGCATGGATGAGAGATACCTGGATCGGCCACTACCCGGCCGCGACCGACCCAACGACAGATAGTAAACCACCGTGGATGGGCCGCCGCAGTGTCAGAAAAGTGGTTCCGTGATCTAAGTTCGCGGAACAATTGTGTGGCCAGTGGCGGAACAAATTTAAAATGTGTATGCTAGCTTTTAACGCCTGTGGTACTGTGTTTGACAACCTTAGAAGTATAATTACCGTCAGAACATCGAGCTTGGATGTGCTGGCGAGACTTAATATTTAAATAATCTATGCAGCGAGACAAGCCCTCTAGCCTGCCACTAGACGTCGCAGGATGCTCGAGCTAGTATCTCCCAGCAGCAGTGTCCTAGGATTGCTTTAGAGCCAGGGTGCCGAGTGGGAAATTCAGACTGGAAATTAGCCAAAAGAGCGGAAAATTCGATCTAAAAAAGAGCCTTTTTCAAGAAGGTACACGTCTTGCTAGCAAACCAAACTCGATCCATTTCCTGGGGTTTCACATATTAAAAGGTCAAGGTGTGAGAAATAATCTCAAAAGTGCAAAAGAGTGGAAATAAACATTCAACTTAGGAAAAAAGAGTGGAATATTATTCCTCTTAGGGTGTCGCTTTACACCTAGAATTCCCAATCCTAGGACACTGCCCAGCAGAATCTTATGGAGAGTCATTGGTATTTTTTTCATAATTTATGATAACATAAATAATGTATGCTTGTTTTTGTCTGTTTAGGCATTATTATCCTGCCATTTGTTTATGATCGTCAGCGATTTGCACTTGCAGACTAAACAAAATGATTCTTTGCAGTTAAAGTTTTCAAAGAACAAAACTTCCCAGTTCAGAAAAATGGAGAAACATGCCTCTTTTCTGGCACTGGGCCGCCGTGGTTACCACCATGGTCATAATAAATTTAGCTTTATCTTGTTACCTCGAGGAAAAATAGTAACAAAAGCAATGCAGATAGTTACTGCAAGTCATGAGACACTGATTTATGTATAGTTTTCACGCTGAAACTGCGTGTCTCATAGGAAAATCCCATTTTATCATGAGGAAATCACATAGCCCATTTAGTCACTTTGAGCTTGGAATAGAAAAAAGAAAATAGAAACGAAGTAGCCAATGCTTGTTTCTATATGGTCTGGAAGTCAGATTTAAACTATAGGTTACGAGCCAGCCTCGCCTGAGTATCGTCGATTTAACATTAGAACACTATGGACAAGCAGGCTCTACACCGTCTGTCTGCACCACTTGGTGCAGCTTAGCTTGTTTACTTTGGGAAGATAAGGTATAATATTATGATGATTTGTGAAATAATCTATCCCAAATACGTTAGTAATAAATGAGTTATTTCATAAACAATATTGACAAGTATTTGACAATATTATTTATGAATCATGGAGAAATATTTGTAAAGCTTTTGACAAACTTAAATAATCTAGTACTAGCAATAATTATGTATGAACTGGATACTTTACATCAGATTGTCATATTCTACAGCTCATTTCAACCCTGAAAAAGCCCTAATATTAACTGATTCCTCACTAAAAATGAATTACTTACTTAGTTCATTCTCAGCTGACCTAACATGTACGTTCGTTAATTAGTGATTGCATACTTTTTCTTCCTAACTAGCTATTTTGTTAACTTTGTAGCCTAACTGGCTAAAATAATCAAAGTATGAGCACTGTTCACGGACCCTGCGGTGCAGCCGGGTAGTGACGTCACGGATGATGATGATGATGATTTGTGCTTAAGGGCGCCTCAACAATTGAGTATTATGGCGCCCATGTGTGACGTCACGGTAAGTGAGGACGAGGTGAAGGTATGGACATCACACGGCTGCCGAGTGCTGCGTAAAAACTCACACCGCAGACGGCGCAGGAACTTAAGTCATGTAAATTGTCGCGGTGGTAATGCGACGCATGCCACCGGCGTCCACTGACAAAAGCAAGCTCTGCTGGAAGAAAGGTGTTTTTTTTTTGCATTGGCATTTGTTTCTGTGTATCATAATCGAACCGCAGCAGTGTTCATGGGGTACTGAAAACCAAGTCAAGACTGATTTACTGGGATTAATTATGTATGAAAATAATTTGAGAGAGCTATAAATATTAGCATAGATGATGGACTATTGCAGGCTTGCAGCCACTCAATGTAAAATCGGTGCAGGGCAGTTGAGCAAGGCTTGGATGGTATGCAAACCAGGCAAGTTAATTTTGTAATGTTTCAAGGCAGTGACACCAACTGTTCAGTAGTGGTGTGCTTTTTGCATTTTCTATCAACAGACATTTGACACCATAGCATGTGTGGTAGATACAAGGTTGGCTCATTAAGCTTCAGTGTATGTAAGTTTGTCATATTTAGAAGAGACAATGCAATCTTTTGGGTAGTGTCCTAGGGTTGCAAAAAAATGTGTGGAAAAGGATATCCTGCAAAAGTTGTATCCAATCTTTTGAGTCTTTTCAGAAGTTTAATGTAACATTTGAAGTTACAAATATAAAAGGTATTGGATATTTACCACTGTAACAATTACATAAATAACAGTAATATTAACATGTGGAGGATGTACAGAAGCTGGAGCATATACAGAGAATGTGGACTAGGCATGTAGATAATCTACAGATTTTGACTTATGAGGAGAGGCTGAGGGAACTCAATCTGTATTCTTTCCAAGGATGGATTCTCTTAGCTGATTTTGACTCACAAGTCACAACCATTTTGTAACTTTCATCAAGGAACTGGTGCATCCTTTGATCCTGGGTTCCCTCCATGCCCACTGTTCCTAGTGACTGCAGGGAATGGGGAACTCTACCATGTGAGAAGGTGAAAAGATGAATATTAGAAACGGTATGAGTGACCTCATTGAATACTTTGATGATATAAAGAAAGCATGTCTGTACTTCAGTACATTAGTATTTTTAACATTATAAAAGCATTTAAGTATCAGGTTATGCTATGTATCTGGTTGTTAGTTTACTGTTTGCTAATTTCTGGCACTCTAAAGGAATGACAGTTAACACCTCACAAAAATCATGAAAGGTGGTACACATGGACATCCCTATCTTAGTTATTAGTTAATATACATAATATGACAACCAATTGATACAAAATATCAAATTTAGTAACTATTGATATAGGGTGAAATCTTGATATCAGGACACCTGAGGCCTGCTGATGGCCACCTGCGGTTTGGCGGTTCGGCGGTCAGCAGTGGTCAGCAGCCGGGTGGGGTAGCTAAAAGTGGGGAGGGGCGAAATGTGTGACGTCACATGGCTGTGGTTGACTGTGGTTTTGGCGGTTGACACAGATCGACTGCTGAACTACAGGTGAAAATGTAATGTAAACTGATGCACTGCGGCATTCCGTGTTCAAGAGACGCTTGTTGTGGTGACGCATGATGAAAGGGGCGGTGCTAGAGCGATCGGTTGACCACGAACTGCAGGTGGGCATGAACAGGCCTCTGGTAATCTCAGACTTGTCATGCTATTAGAATGTAGACGATTCTGATGCATTGTTTACATTCTGATAGCATGTCAGGTCCGAAAATAGAGCTGTCTGGTTTTACAGCATCTTACCCTTATAGTGACAAGTAGCTCATTTCATATTATCAGAATGCAGATAATATTGATACCTTGATTACATTATATGATAACTATATCTGCTATACCAACTGTCAGTGATTAGAGCATCTTAGCCTGTGCTAGTCTGCAGAACATAGCAGGTTTCAACAGGATTACATTGCTGCAAGGTCAGTAGCTCAGCATCAAGTGGGGCAAAACTGGGACAGCATTCAAAACTTTGTAGCAAGCATTTGCAAGTTTGGGACAGGAACAAGTTGAAGTTGTTTAGAGCAGCTCATTTCAATTTGGAGCAGTTCAGAGGTTTGGGGACAAGACTGATCGGGACAGGATTTCACTGCCCCAAATATCTTGACTGCCTTGTAACTCCATGCATACTTGAGCCTGTGACCTGAACAGTGTATGGTAACTGGTAAGAGTCACTGGAGTCATATATCTAGACTCACACAATTGGAATGCAACTAGTGCATCAGTATCACCTGCATTCTGATAACATGAAATGTCCGAGATTCAGACATGTTCAGAGATCATATCCTAGCTTACATAATATCCTTAACATACCTTTGGTACTTTTTCTTCCAAGGGAACACTACACTCTAGCAGTAGGTATATTTTGTACACACGGTCATAAAATGCTTATTTAACTTAGCATTACACCATCAACTCTTGAAAACAACTGCTTAGTAGCAGACCTTGTTTTGTTTGATAGGTTTTAAGTCTACACAAGAACTTATTTACCAGTTTGTTTTAATTCGCCAACTATCTACCTGCCTATTTTCCGGTTGGAATTTGCTAGCTGACGAAATCCAAGAAACGTCGCAAGAGCGTCAATCTCATCTTTTCTAATCGCTGCCATATGAAGGGAAAGTAGAGGGAAAAGTCGAGAAAAACTTGTCGAGGAACCAGCCAACATGCACAACAATACATACATATATGTATGTTGGTTTTAAATAGTCCAGCCAGGTACGTAGCAAAGGGAGGGGCGGCGAGTGCAGCCGCATCTCCCTCGAAGTCAGCGCCCTTTGGCTTTTACAGCATGTCGAAGGCCTTTTTCGGTGCACTGCTCGTGCCGAAAAGGGTCAACGAGAGCGCGTGAAGCGCTCTCGTTGAGCTTATGTTAAAGAGCTTAGAGCACTTCAGAGACCCTTAGGGTCATGAGGGCCCTCTCTAAAAGACCAGAGGAGGGCCTGATGAACGTTAAAAAAGACCCTGTGCAGGTCAGAAGGCCCCTTGAGCGCTTGGGAAGACCCCTTTGAACGCTCGGGAAGCCTCCTTTAAACGATCGGAAAGGGCCTCTTTCAAATTACCGCCCTCCCCAAAGTCGGGGCGAGGGCAAAGTGAGACAGTTACTGTCTTGAAGACATGAGGCTGAGTTAGCTCACCCGTTGTTTCACTGATGTTGTCTATTTTCTAGTCCAATAGTTTCACTAAACAAACTTTACCGCACAGGCTCCAGAGCCACCCTACACAGCATGAACCAAGAGAAAGAAGAACCTCATCAAGCATTTCCTCTTCGGTAAGTCCTGAATAGTACACTTTGTTGGTGCGCATCAACTAGCTTTATTGGTTTTCCTCACTGCGCTCAGACTACATCTCGTGAATAGAGGAGATTGGTCAACAGCCTTCCCTGACAGGCGAGAGCCATTCAAACAGCGTCAGTTGGCCGCCGGCTTCACGGCCGCCTCCAACAGTCGCCACTGCGCAGCTGTGTGTGTCCACACCTCTCGCAGACGGACGGCCGGCACTCGGGCGCAAGGTCGGCAAGCGGCACGCATCTGTCTGGGGCCGCGCACCAGGCCGTGTTTCACTTTCCATTCGGCGGCGCTGTGCTGCCGGCGGCGCTCTGTGTTATTTAGCGGCGGCGTCCTCCCCGCCCCTGCTCGGCCGGCTCCCACGCGCCCCAGCCCACCTGTCTCCCGGATGTGTGCGAGTTTCTCCGAGGGGAGGAGCACATGACCGCCACAGCCAGGAGCACGTGACCGCCACAGCCAGGAGCACGTGACCGCCGCGTGCGTACGGTGTACACTGTCGAGTGTACGGCCTGCTGGGTCAAGGTCGGCGCCATTACGACCCCGCGCTCATCTCTCTCCGTGCCCGCCGTCTGCCAGACGTCTATACTGCTGCCGCGACCCCGACCCGATTCACCCGGCACCGGCCCTGCTCTGAAAATATGGTCGGACTGCAAAAGGGTTCATCACGCTAAGGATGCCCGTAAAGCAGTTCACCGACTACGTAACTTCTTCATCACTTCACTTCTTCACAAATAAATATAGATAATCTGTTAATGGTTCAGATGCTCGTGAAACGGTTATAAGTTATTTTACGATGATATTTGTTTTGCGCAGAGAGGAAAATGTATTTAATGTTTTAAGGTCTTCAAGTTGTGATGCTTGGGTAAGCAAGCTTCACATCTAACCCCTAAAAATCTCACAAATGTTTTCCTCATAGCGCAAAAAAATCATCGTGAATACGGCTATTACTTAAAATTAACAGATAAGACCAAAGTGTATTTGACAATAAATTCAATATTCGAGCAAAAATAATCTTGCCAGTTTCACTGACACGAATTGCTATTTATCACTCATACATGTAATGTGTTTTCTAAACAGTCACTCTATGAATATATTTTTAAAAAATGTGACGAACTTCTTTGGGCAGTCAACACATATTTCAAAGTGGGCGTTGAAATCTGCAATGAAGTTTGGCCCCAGACGTCGACCTAAGTAGTGTTGTCGATTGTTTTGCTTGACTACAAATCGGATGTTATGTTTATCCCATGACATTTCAACAAACATATGTTTCAGAAACAGACGACATTATGGACACTTTTCAGAACACAATTTAATTTTGATTTTTAATATCGTTTTTTTCTTCTTTTCAAACTTAGTTATACAACGCGCCAATTTAGGATAGGTCAGATATTATAAACTTTAAGACACACGGAACGTGCATTTAACGTAATACATTCCTCTTCCAGAGCTGCATTCCTCAATGAAAATGTCAAATATCATCGGCAGGAGATATTTTTCCGCCGAGAAAACTTCCTGATACCGTTTCTCGAGCGATTTCGTAGTGTTCCTAACTTCCTGATAGCGCTACAAAACTGCTCTCAGTCTCAGCTCAAAATCCCACGCTGAAGGTGGTCTAGTTATTTCATTACAGTGCACATACGAAGCGTCTCCAGTATCAGTAGGTATCTGAACTTGAACTGAGCCGCTTACACATAATCAATAAGCAGACGTTTCAGAAGACCGTCAGACATTCGACGGACTAACTTGGTCCTGGACGGCCATTTATTTTGCGTCGGTGGTTTGATCCATTGACCAAACAGAGACGTTATCACGTTTTAGACGCTCTTTCTTCATTTCTTTCTCTCATTATGACATTTGTATACCTAAATCAACATTTAAACCAGAGATAGCAATGTATTAGGCTGTTCGTTGCCATATGAACCATATTGTTGTAATTTCCAAACAATCAATTTTATAATTAATTTGTGACCTCCCGATAGCTCAGTCGGTATAGAGCACTGGGCTTGTGACCCAACTGGTAGTGAGAGCCCGGTAGAGCCCTTCATGAGACATGTTTTCAGTTCCCATTCCATTCCATCCCATTCAGCCAGATCCAAATCCGTTCCGTTC
>JARBER010160159.1:0-10342 GCA_030265075.1 Balanus glandula
TAATATATATATATAATACATATATATGATTAGACCGATTCATTTTGCAAAAAGTTTCGAAATATCAAGACCTCACACAGTTTCTGGTGACATTGGGTACACAAATGAGATTTCAAAAGCAGTAGATCTCCATCTTATAAATCCGGGTGGCGCATTTCGGTTAAAGTTTGGATTAAAACTGTTTTCAGCGTCGAAGTTTCCGTACGCTCAGCATGGGTGAGTAGGCCACTAACACCAAAAGTTAGCAAAACGCAGGACATTCTTTGACGGTGGCTGCAAGCCACGAAAGTCGGTAAATGCTCATGAATGTGCCATATTTCATGGAAATATGATCATGTTAAGATGAAATCAGCCCTCCCTGAACGGTGGTTGTCCTTCAAACTGCATATCAATAAACAATGTGTATTGTGTAGTGTGTACATTTGCATAGAGGAGCCGTACAATTAACACGCCCCCTGAGAGCTCCGAGGGTATGAAAGCTAAATCAACCAAACTTTCTGTACTGGTAGGTGCTGGAATGATCTACATTTTGTCCAATTTTGGTGATCTTAGGTCAACATTTTCAAGGTCAAACGAGGTCGTGAATGTCAAATTTGGACAAGTTTCACATTTGTGTGAATTTGACCTCTGTGAGGTCACAGTTCATCATAAAGGTGTTCTGAGTTGCTTACGTTCTGAGTTGCTTACGGTGGTTATAATTGATGTTAGCTACAGAACGGCGTTAGAATGATCAGGATCTGACTGTTAGTTCCGAAGATATCGCTTTGCACATTTCGATTCTGGCAAACATGTTGGAATACAAATTCATATAGCTCAAAAAAATGACCGACCGATTTGTGATTTTTTGGCATCAAACGATCCGCTGTTGGATTGGCAAAAATGTGGCGCAAACGCCATTGCTTTACGCCGCTTCATTTTTAAAATATTTGAGAAAAAACATGGGGGGCACTAAAGTCCCCCTGTGCAAAGCGATATCTTCGGATTTAACAGTCAGGTCCATATCATTCAAACGCTATTCTGTAGCTATCGTCAACTATAATCACCGTAAACAACTCAGAACACCTTTATGGTGACCTGTGACGTCACAGAGGTCAAGTTCCTAAAAACGTGAAATTTGGCCCAATTTGAATTTTATGACCTCGTGTGACCGTGAAGATGTTAAACTAAGGTCACCAAAATTGGACAACGTGTAGATCATCCCAGCACCTACTCATACAAAATGTTTAGTTGTCCTAGCTTTCATACTTTCGGAGATCTCAGGGGGCACGTTAGTTGTAAGGCAATGCTTGTTGTTGTAAAGTTGTTGTACAGCAAAGTTGTACACACTACACATTGTTTATTGTACGCAGACTGAAGGACAACCACCCTTCAGTGAGGGCTGATTTCACCTTAATATGATCAAAGGTATCTGTGTCCATGAAATATAGCACATTCATGAACATTCACCGATTTTCGTGGCTTGCATCCACCGTCAAAAAATGCTCTACGTTTTGCTAACTTGTTGGTGCTAGTGGCCTACTCACCCATGTTGAGTGTACGGAAACTTCAACGCCGAAAACACTTTTTAATGTAAACTTTAACCGAATGTGCCACCCATATTTACAAGATGGAGATCTACCGCTTTGGAAATCTCATTTGTGTACCCAATGGCACCAGAAACTGTGTGAGCTCCTTAACATTTCGAAACTTTTTGCAAAATGAATCGGTCTACCCAGCAGTGAGAGTCACGCAAATGTTACCATATAATTTTGGACCGCTTGGTTCGTGGCACCGCCTCGTCTCCGGTGCCCAAGGCATTTAAAGCAGTGTCGTGAATGCCGTATATGCCGCACATGCACATTTCTGGGGTTCGATAAGATTAAGTGTACCTACTGGTGCAAGCCTTCATAGTTGATGGTGCGCGGCTCACGAAACCGGGCGGCACCGGCTCGTCATGGGTTGCTGCCCCCCCCCCCCTCCCGAAGACGCTTCAGTAGCGGGCGATAAACTGACTACGGCTGTGAGAATGAACACAACTCATCTTGCGGACTTACTGTCCCCAGCACTACCATTACGAGACGTCATTTATGATGCCACTGACAGCGCTGGCTCTTTAAGAGTATCGTGTTAATAAGTAATGGGCTCTTTTTTACAATTTAAGGTTAGCTCGGCAGCTCTCAAGCCGTCATTTTACCTTTAAAATACCTACCCCTCAGAAAATAAGCAACTGGAAACGCCTCATTCATTTTTACCGTAGTGCGACACGATCACGTGACATTCCCTAAAATCCAACGCCGAGGAATGCATACGAACTCCAGCTTGCTATGACACACAGGTCTGATCGGAGCTGCTGGCTGGCTGTCTCGATATGCCATCTCCCCCCCCCCCGTGCTGAAGTGCCCGGAGCCGGTGAGGGGAGGGCTGGGGGAGGGGGGAGTTATGGAGTGGATGGCGGAAGTCGGCCGGCCGCTGGGTGAGGGAGCGAGGCACTCTGTCGAGATTTCCCCGCGCGCGTCAAACAGGACGTGTCCCGACAGAGCAGCCCCTGAATCTGACGATACGCCGCAGCTGCGACAGCGCCAGGCCTGGACTGGGGCGGCAGAAGAGGCTGCTATGGGGCGGCATAAGACGCTGCTATGGGGCGGCAGAAGACGCTCCTCTGGGGGCGGCAGAAGACGCTGCTATGGGGCGGCAGAAGACGCTCCTCTGTGGGTGGCAGAAGACGCTGCTATGGCGGCGGCAGAAGACGCTGCTATGGTTGCGGCAGAAGACGCTGCTATGGTTGCGGCAGAAGACGCTGCTCTGGTGGCGGCAGAAGACGCTGCTATGGTGGCGGCAGCAGACGCTGCTATGGGGGCGGCAGAAGACGTGACAGAGCGCAAACCATAAGAAGTGGAGACTAGGGAAGTGGCCAGAAATGGAACATGACCTAGCTGAAATCCCAGCAGCATGCTCCAGCTTTGAAGTTTGTCCTGCTCTAGTCGAGAGGAGACCACCAGCCAGATCCGTGATCTACTGTCTAGATATGTCCCACAACTTCCAACTAATACGATTGAAACTGGTATTAGCTAGGTTTGGCTATCTATTTCGCTATCTGTAGATACAATTAGGTATTTAACGGAACCTCGTCTTTGCCCTCGTCCTGACAGAATGTACAAGAAGCAGCCATTCGTCCAAGACAAAACACGACGCATCTCATATCTTTTGGATAAACCCAGCCTGATTTTCATTTTTAATTTAGGGCTCATTTGATATTTGACACTTTTATCGACATGGTCCGTTGTTATCCGACCAAGTGTTTGATTTGCCTAATTCATGGCTGTGTTGGTTTTGGGGTCGCCGTGTGCTCGCGCCTTGATTGGACTCGCGCTGGCCGTAAAAGCTTGGCCGCCAGGTAAATTATCGGGGAGGAATAATATGGAGATGGAGCTCCGTCGCCAGGCTTTGGGTAACTAGAGATCCGGTGTCAAAGGTCAAACCCGCGTCCACGGGCCAGCTCCGGACACCGGGTCAATTAAAATCGATATCCTATGCTAATCCACGGACAAAGTGGTGATTGTTTTTTCATCGGATTTTACTTGCTAATATTTGAAGCCTAATTACAATAAAAGACCGATCAGCTGACCCAAGGTTAATATAGATTACCGAGCGACGTGAACAAAAAGTCCTAATGACCATTTGATTCTTTTCACCTTGCCAGTGGTGCGGCTTTTTACCGGTCATTTTTTCGCCGTGCGGAGTTTCTTGATTCCACGGTTACTTTCCAGGAGCAGACAAAGAGTGTTGACGGCCGCATTGCTCAGTCAGCCACCGAGTAGCTCATTCATCAGCCGCCGAGTTATTGATAGGGCATGCGCCGCCGGGTTTTGCTGTAGTTTTTAGATAGAACCACCGATCAACCACAGAAAGGTTTCAAAGGTCACCGCCAGGGGGCAGCAGCCATCGCTGTAGGTATTTCAATAACTTGCTGTCGTGTTCAAACTCAGATCTGCAATGCAGCGTTCGTTCCTTCCGTCTAAATGTTACCTTTTCCTAGTACCAACTGGCAAAGCCACCACGAGAGGATAGCCTTATTCCGCCCTCTTTTGTGCGGTTAAGACATACATGCCGTCTATAACAGCTGTGTCGGCTGAACCGGTGCGCCGGCGTCTGTCCTCATCTACCTACATGTGTGTCCCATTGTGTCCCTAATCTATCTGTGTCACCCATGTGTCCCGTCTCTGTCCGTCAATGCGTCGGTCTTGTCCCCTGTGCCTCCACTGCGTCGGTCTCGTCGCTGGGTCTCTCCACTGCGTCGGTCTCGTCTCGCTGCGTCTTCTCTCATGTAAAACGGCGATGTGTGCTTTTTCGTTGAGTTTCTCTGTGGCGGCCGGCCGTGGCGGTGGGAGAGTGGTCTCTGACGAGTACTGGCGACAGGAAGGCAGTCCACCGTGACTGTACTGTGCACTGTGCAGTGTACAGTCACAACGCAGGCCCATACTGGCTCCTCCAAGCAGGACAAGGTGCCCATGAGAGGCTGCACGAACGGCACGGACAACGTGTAGCTGCATCATCGTATATCCCCCTGAGTTCCGATCAAGTGAGGGGGTTACCACAATACCAACACTATCCGCTGTGGAGACTGACAGCTCGCCACTCCACTCATGAAACATCCCCGTACCATTGGCACCTCGCTCATTTGCATACAGCCTGAGTAGGGTTCCAGCGGATGCGGCTCAACATGCTCCGCGAGCGCTGCTCCACGTGCACGTCGCACAGTTGTGTACTGCAGCCGTGCTGGGTCGGACGTGCCGCCGTGCGAGGCGCGTCCGTCCGCTGACACTTGGCGACACGCGCTGCTGCTTCTCAGGGTGTCAGGACGGGGTCGGTCGCCCGGGTCTCACCAGGTCGATACGGGCCACAGCTGCTTATTCCCTACCCTGTCGATAGTTGCGGTACAGAGCGATGACACGACCAATGTCATGAGGTGGAAGAAGACAATTCGGCGTCCGACGCATGTAGCAGCTGAAAAGAACCAAAGGGTTATAAAAGAAAACTCTCAAACATGCTTCAAATATTTTGCAGAATTTGTGCCGCAATTAACAAAAAAGCTGATCAGTCGAAAAAATGCTAACCCCTTCACCTTAACTGAATTTTCCCCAATTTTACATTATCGAAAGAAGTCTTCCCTACTGGTATATAACCAAATCCAGATATTGTCCCACCCAGAAATGTCCTCGCAGCGCAGATCTGCCGCGGAGCCGCTGCACGTCACTGTGCCGTGGCCGCCATCTCGGTTCCGCGCCAGTGGCGATCCGATCACGGCTCAGCCCGCAGAGCGGCCGCCCGCCGGCCTCCCGCGGCCCGCTGACTCCCCACAGCACCGCTGAAAGCACAGCACCGCTGCACCGCGGCCCGCTGACTCCCCACAGCACCGCTGAAAGCGCCCGATGGCCAAAGGGTTTTATATAAAACCGGCGGGAGTCTGGCGCGGCGGCCTCGCACGTCGGCCCCTCGGACCCACAGCTGAGTCGCACACAAAACCAACAAATAATCGGCTCGTCCCAGTGAATGCCGGCGTCGCGGACAAATTATACCTGGTGACGTCCAGTGACGACCGCGCCAGCCGGCGCCGTCGGCCAGGGGTGCTCTGGCAGGGGGTGCGCCGGAGGGGACAGCTTTGGACGGCCCGTGGAACAGCTGCGACCGGCGTCCATCGGCTAACCGCTGGGCTGTATGGTGGAGAGGCGGAGGTCGGAGAGTTGGCATTAGTCACCGACTATGTTCAAGGCTGCAGGTGAAACATAAGCTTGGCAAATGTTTCAAATGATTTCAAATGATTTTCAAATGCAAATTATTGCGCTCTCATGAAGTGTCATATCATCAAAAATACATAACGTTTTGAGTCGAATGAAATATTGAGTCGAAAGTCGAAGGTAAGCGTATTCGCACGTATTTGAAATGGACACACTACACGACGTAGGTATTTTGTATATAGGTACAACATTTAGCTAAAACGAGACAAATTGCAAAGGTTTTAAGCGAAACTAATATTTGATTTTGCTCTCAGTTCACAGTTGACATTTTCCACTGGAAGCTCATAACATCTTGGCGTTATGGGGATATTCGTGGCGTCAGACCGGCGAGCCGAGCAGCCGCACAGCCAGAGAACTGCTCGTCATGACTCCTGCTCTCGCGCGCCCGCCGCCGGCCGCCGCCTCCGAACGACCCGGGCCGGGCCGCTGGCGCCACAAAAACGCGCCACTCGCGCCATTCGGGCGCGCCATTACGCCCGATTAGCGCGGGAGCCGGATAACTCAGCTGGCGCGGGACGGACGTCCGAGGAGCGCCTCCTCCCCGCGGCGCCGCCCTGACGCCGCTCCTGCCCTGCGGAGGTATGCTGTGCAGCATGGCAGCGCTGCGGATACCGGCCACGCCGCGATCCTGGGTTGAGGAAGGTCAGCTCCGCAGGGGCACAGCCAGGTGCGCCACCTGGGCAGGGCACGAGCGACACGAGCCGCACACGCACACGCGGCACGTGGCACGAGGTACGTGTGGTCTATCATCGGTATGGCTGGCGCGGCTTTGGTCCTGGCAACAATGTCGTTTTTGCCTCTCCCGGCGGCCGGGATGGATTCATTCATGAGTCGGTGTCAGGAATGTACGGCCTTCAGAAGCCGTCAGCTGGCGAACGTCACATACATGCTGCGCGTCACCGGCCATTCCGGAGCGTCATCGATGTCCAACTGTCCACTACAGCCGCCGGTGCCGGGAGGAGGTGTCCAGCTGTCCACTACAGCCTCTGGTGCCGGGAGAAGGTGTCCAACTGTCCACTGCAGCTTCTGTTGCCTGGAGGAGGTGTCCAGCTGTCCACTACGACTACCAGTGCCGGGAGGAGGTGTCCGGCTGTCCACTACAGCCTCCGTTGCCGGGAGGAGGTGTCCAACTGTTCACTACAGCGGCCGGTGCCGGGAGGAGGTGTCCATTGTCCAACTGTCCACTACAGCCGCTGGTGCCGGGAGTCGGTGTCCTTAACTGTCCACTACAGCGGGCGGTGCCGGGATGAGGTGTCATTGAGCCCTGACGACCCGCCTGGAGTCCGTCGGCAGCGTAGGAGGCCGGGTTATTGATGGACCTCGGCCTTTCAGCCGGGTCCAGCAGCGATGACGTGCGTTTCGACTGAGGAGGGGAGGCTACTCCAGTCCCGGCCGGCCAGTCAGCGTCCAAACACATGACTCGGTGGTACTCCCTCCCTCGCTCCCTCCTCCCTCCCTGCTTCAATCCCTCTCCAGTCGTGCCCGCCTCGAGGCTAGTTTCCACTGCCGTGCCAGCAGCACGAGGAACTCCTGAGTCCCGAATGACTGGTTCCGGACCCTAAGGCGTGCCCCGCCGGCGTCTGTCTCTGGCGCCGCCCCTGCCGCCCGGTGCCGGTGGCAGACATCGTGCCTCCGGACTCAGTATGCAGCTCAGGCGGCGGCGGCGGCGACAAATGCCTGGGAAACACCGCAGAGACAAATGATGACGTGATAGCCCGCGCGGGAGGCACGATCCTACCGACTCCCGGCCCGGCTCACGGGCAGAGGCCACGCGCTGGAATGTGCTGGGCAGGAGTGTGACCCCACTGTCTCAGGCTCCTGGGCTACCGCCGTTTGAGGTTCCCGGGTCACTGCCTCAGGCTCCTGGGCTATCACCGTTTGGGGTTTCCGGTCCGCTGCCTCAGAGTCCTGGGCTACCACCGTCTGAGGTCAACTGTGGCACGGGTCCCCCGTGACCTGAGGTCAGCCGTGGCACGGGTCCCCGTGACCTGAGGTCAGCCGTGACACGGCTCCCCTTGATCTGAGGCCAGCCATGACACGGCTCCCCGTGACCTGAGGTCAGCCGTGACACGGCTCCCCGTGACCTGAGGTCAGCCATGACACGGCTCCCCGTGATCTGAGGTCAGCCATGACACGGCTCCCCGTGACCTGAGGTCAGCCATGACACGGCTCCCCGTGTCCTGAGGTTAGCCATGACACGGCCGACCGTGTCGGTGCCCCGTGACCGCGCTAAGAATGCCCTCCTGCCGCGCGGACAGCGGCGGATGCCGGCGCGCCGTGCGACTATTTATGTTCGTGTTTTCCCTCAAGTCGTCATAACTCGGCCGCCAAGTTGCTGCGCGGCGATGCCTCTTTGAGATAGGGCGCGCGCGGTTTTTGCGCGGGCGCGCGTCCCGGCGGCGATGTGTGGCGCGCGTGGCCCGCGATCGTATCGGTACCGGCGCGCGCTGTCGCCGGGGAGAGCGACGGGCCGCGGACCGGGGACCGGGACCAGTGGGGAGAGCGATGAACCGCGGACCGGGACAGACGGAGGAACGACGGACCGCGGACCGGGACAGACGGAGGAACGACGGACCGCGGACCGGGACAGGCGGGGAGAGCGACGGACCGCGGACCGGGACAGGCGGGGAGAGCGACGGGCCAGAGAACGGCGTGGATAATACAAGCTTTCGGCTATCGACTGAATGGTCCGTAGACGTCTGGAAAGAACAATGTCACAAAGAACATGCTTTGTCTGCTTCTGTTTCTACATTATACTCATATTTTTGTATTGCACTTTAGATGGTGAAGTATACGAAATATTATCAACTTATTATTTACAATTGGAGCAGTCATTCCTGGTTACATTGACAATCATATTACAATGCATGGAAAGGTGTCAACTGTCAAGTTAAGACGAAACGCCGAAAAAACGAATTTATGATGAGTTTTCCAGGGTCTGGTACTTACCTACTAGAGAAAACGGATGGCTGAGACTGAGCGACGCGATGGTCAATGCTGGCAAATCCGGTCACCCATGTGCATAAAGTCATAAAGCAGACGGATCAAAGAGGCGGTCCAGTCAGACGGGGTGACCTAACGAGTCAGATCAATGGTGGAGGCTTTATGGACCGACACACGCCGGGCAGCAGCGGCCGTAAAGTCGCCGCGCCGTCCTGCATCGATGGCGTAACATCAACAGCGGAATTCTGTCGGAGATCAAGAGCACATTCTGCCGCTCTTGGTATAGCAGCAACGGCTCCTTCATCCTGGACAAGATGTCTTTATCTTTGCTTGCGGCTGCATATCACACATGCCACAATCGTTCCTCGACCAGCCCGTGGACCAGCCCCAGCTGGTGCCTGGACTACCAGGAAGTTTCCTGAGTCACATGCCCGCACACACACATATGCACACACACACACCCCGACCCCACGCAGCGGTCAGCCGTCGCGGTCGACGCCGCCGTCGCCGACGCCTCTGTATATACACGGCCCAATACTAACATTTGGAGCCGAACGGCCGGCTGACCGAGGCCACCATCGGCTCAGAAGCGGGACAGGACAGCTCAGCAGAGGGACAGGACAGCTCAGGAGCGGGGTAGGAAGCCGGGGGACAGTTTACCAGAGGAGTGGGAGCCGGGACAGCCCAACACGCATGTAGGAGGGGGGTGGGTGCCTGACACTTGAACAACGGCGTTGGGGGTCTGACGTCTTACGGGCTCCTGCTGAAGAAGTCCCTCACTGGTCTCCTGATCACCCCGGCCATGCATTAAGCAGCGTGTCGTCTGACACAGGGGCGTGGCGGTGACCGATGGCCCCCACAGCAGCTTTAATCAAAGACCTCGGGTCCGTCACAGAAAACGATCCGCAAAAACACCCTCCATCGAACGTCATGTATATCGGCGGCAAAAAGCCGGAGTTTTTGTGACAGCCCAGGGCACATATTTGGTCAGCCATCAGACTGCCCGTCGCGCCTGATTCGACAGCAGAGTCCGGCCTGAAAGCGAGAGGTCTCTGGACGGAGGGACAGCCGATCGCCCAGAATAGCCGCCTCACTGTCGCCCGTAGATCGCCTGTAGTTCTCCACCTGGCCCCGCCCGCCGCTGATATCATTGTTCACAGTTGCTTCATGGAACCTGTATCATCGTGCCGGCCGCCGACCAGCGTCGACAGACCAGCGTCAGCCGACCAGCGGAAACCAGCGCATACTAACGTCAGCCGAACAGTGCCGACCAGCACAGACAAGCGGAGACCAGTGTCAGACCAGCGTCAGACCAGCGCCGACCAGCCAGATCAGCGCAGACGATATCGTGAGCCGGCCGAACACCGCGAAGTGCGCTGCTGTGCAGCGCGTGATGCGCAGGTCAGGTCTGGTGTAACACTGTAACACTGTCAGGGCTGGTGTAACACTGTAACACTGTCAGGGCTGGTGTAACACTGTAACACTGTCAGGTCTGGTGTAACACTGTAACACTGTCAGGGCTGGTGTAACACTGTAACACTGTCAGGTCTGGTGTAACACTGTAACACTGTCAGGGCTGGTGTAACACTGTAACACTGTCAGGTCTGGTGTAACACTGTAACACT
>JARBER010160170.1:0-10340 GCA_030265075.1 Balanus glandula
GCTCCGTGACAGCTCGAGGTTGTGAGGTGGAGACTGCGCCTCCCGGGGGAAGGCGGCGCGCTGGGCAGCTCCGTGACAGCTCGAGGTTGTGAGGTGGAGACTGCGCCTCCCGGGGGAAGGCGGCGCGCTGGGCAGCTCCGTGACAGCTCGAGGTTGTGAGGTGGAGACTGCGCCTCCCGGGGGAAGGCGGCGCGCTGGGCAGCTCCGTGACTGTGTTCGAGGTTGTGAGGTGGAGACTGCGCCTCCCGGGGGAGGCGGCGGCCTGGGCAGCTCCGTGACTGTGTTCGAGGTTGTGAGGTGGAGACTGCGCCTCCCGGGGGAAGGCGGCGGCCCGGGCAGTTTCGTGACTGTGTTCGAGTTTGTGCGGCGGGCCGCTCGCCGGCCGCGCCGGCCGGTCGTCGAGGGAGGTTAGCGACCCGGCGCTGGAGCCAACACCGCGCCGCCGCCGCTGCCGCTGTGGTCAAGGTCGAGGTAGGTCGGCCGACGGAGCAGCCTGCTGAGGCGAGGCCGCGCCGCTGCCTGCCTGGCGGAGCCCGCAGTGACGTCAGCGGTCGCTGCCCAGAGGAAATCGACAGCAGAAACGAGGAAATCACCACCTAAATCGCGCTCAGTAGCATGCTCATATTGGAGCGAGTTTTAAGGCGTTTTCATTAATGCATGTGTAATACATTCTGCACCGCGACGTAATGTCTCGTCATGATACACAGCATGGCCGCAAATCGGCCCGATTATCCTCAAGTCTGGTGGTCATTACAGAAAAAAGTGACAGCCGTCCGAGGCTTCATTGAGGGGGCGTGCGGGCGGCACGTGAAGACCACACCTGCCGCTGCTGCAGCCCAGTGGGCCTGCAGACTTTCCGCGGGGATGGGCGCCGGCTCTGAGCGATCTAGGTCAGCTCCGCACTTCGGCTGGACCTTGTAAATCGGCAGACACGGGAAAAATACGACCAGAAGGCGGCGTCATGGTCGCAGCACGTGGCCGGCCATACACGGCAGGGGGCGGTCAGGCGCGGTCAGCCGACTCGCTGGGCCCGACCGGAAGCCTTCCGTGGCCAGTAAGCTCTGAGCCACCCGTCACCTGTCAGCTGCGCCGTGTCCGATCACAATGCCACAATTCCCAGTTATAAAAGTGCTGTTCACGGAAATGCCGTGACGGCTATAGATGCATTTTCAGATAATATCATTGTACACTTGGGGAATTTTCCAGTGGGCCAGTGACGGGGAGCAGCCATGAGGCAGCGTTGTTTGGAAAGCATGCTTGGACTCCATTCTAAACACTGCAGGACATAATTGATCAGCCACAATCCAGGATTTTCCTGATGAAAGGCAGTAGAACGAGTTTGTTACCTTGCTCTACCCATTACCGTTACACATTTCTGTTCCGACTGTTTCTCTATCTCGGCTCGTTTGTCCCCATTATAAGCGCTTCACAGTCGAGGAATGACATCGACAGCGGCATTGGTCGTAGGTGGCGCCTGTCGGCCGGTATATCCTGGCTGCAGCTGGGCAGCTGACGTGGCTGCGGCTGCACAGTGCCGCCGCTCCCCGTCACACGCGGCGCCTCATCTGCGCAGATGGGCTGCCCTCGGCCTTGGCAGCGCTACCCATCCCCGTCCCCATGCCACGCCGCAGCCGCCCTCCTCTACAGTCCAGCCGCCACCTCGTCTGCAGGCCACAGCTCCAATCTTGGACAGCTGATGTGCAGGCCAGAGGCAAACGATGTACCTACGCAGCATGCACATGTTACGCCCGTTGAACGAGCAAAGGTGACCGGCGTCGATACAGCGCCGTCTGTGGCTCGCGTTGGCACGCAGCTTGGTCTATTCACCGGCAGCTGTCCGGCGTCCACGGCTGGCCTTTGACGACGCGCCGTGCGGGTGTTCCCGACTCTCCCCTGGGTAGCAACACACGACCACCTTGACCTTGGCGTGCCGTCCCGCGTCGTGCCGGTGTCACTGACCTCCCCTCTGCCGGCGGCGGCCGCCTCGTCATGGCCGGCACAGGTTCTGACGTGTCTTCTCCGCCGCTTCAGATGCCGACCTCAGACGTGGATGAGACCAGCTGGAGCGTGGACGACCTGAGCGAGAGCGAGTTCGACGCGCGCGCCACCTTCCTGGTGCGCGACTCGCCCGTGGCAGAGCACGTGCAGGAGCGCGCGCGCGCCTCGCAACCCAAGAACGTCACCACCAAAGAGGGGGTAAGTGGCGGCAGCTACGCTGGACGGGGGCGACCGGAGGTGCAGGGCAGTTCAGACTTCAGCGATCGTCACATAGCTATGGATTGCGGTTCATTGCTTGTGAGTTGAATAATCGATCGGTTGTATTGATACTCTATGATCGGGTGGATAAAGATGCGAGTTTGTCAGCTGAGTGAACACGTGATATGTATCCTCCTGACCGTGGACGTGTTGACTGGAACGGTAACCGACTTGGCGGCAGTCAGTCGCGTGCCGTGCAGTGTCTCACGCTGACCAAGCGCGCTCGGCTATTTTTGCAGGTGCCCGGCGTGCGAGCCAAGATCGGCCTTCCAAAGGGCACCCGTTTCGGGCCCCTGGTTGGTGAGGCGCTGCAGAGGCACCAGGTCTCCCCGATAGCCATCAAAAAGTACTTCTGGAGGGTGAGTAGGGCTGCGCATCACTCCGGCTCGACGCGGGAGGGTGCTATGTTCAATCCTTCCGCTAACTCTGGTGAACAGTGCATCTACTCTGGTGTTGGTATCGACTCGGCATCGTCTTCTTTGCGCAGGATCTCTGCCCTCCCCGCTTCACCGGTTTGTGGAGGCTCATCACAAGGCTCCAGGTATTGCTGGCGTGTTGTCGCCCCCCCCCCCAAACTCGGACCTTCTGTGTTTCGGCCGCCTGCCTTTTGAAGAGCGGATGCATGCCCGATGGTTGCAGCAGCATGACACAGCACAGCCGGCTGGCCGCTCCCCGATAATACGCCGCGCAGTGCACCCGGCACCCCCAGTGTAGCGTCGCACGGTATGCAACCCCCCCTCATATGACGCAGTGCCGTCCCCGCACCCCTCTCCCGCACTAATACTCGGTCCGCCGACCGAGCCGTCACGCGACCGGTCACTCCGACCGACCGCAGCCGCACTGTCAGCATGGCAGTCTGCCTGTCCGCCCGCCTGCCCGCCTGCCTGCCTGTCTGCCCGCCTGCTCGCCTGCCCGCCTGCCCGCCTGCCCGCCTGCCCGCCTGCCCGCCTGCCCGCCTGACCGCCTGCCCGCCTGACCACCTGCTCAACAGCTGCATGCGTATGATGTTCACAATTGACGCAGTGCATATTTGACATCTGATCAGTTTCGCTCTTGTTGAGGTTTCGACCCGTACTAGTGCGACCTGGAGGTTGGCCACTGCGCCGACTCCAGTCGCGTTGCGCAATATGTGGGGAGGGGGGAGGGGGCTTTGGCCGATAACTCGGCACCGGACCGGAACCCGGTTGGGTAACTCTGCTGGCAGTGACTGAGAGGTGCTGTGCTGACCTCCGTCTGACCTCTGCGCAGGTGTACACCTCCAGCGAGGACTACTACTTCCTAGACGCGTGCGACACCAGCAAATCCAACTGGATGCGTTACGTAAACCCGGCCTTCTCGCCAGACTCACAGAACCTGGTGGCTGTCCAGCATGAGGTGAGAAGGGCTACCAAGCTGACTTATACCGGTTACAACAGCTGAATCAGATGTACTCCGGTCTGAGAGCTCATCGCTCAGAGCTATACGATATTATGTTATGTTATATATGCTCTTAGTGCAAACTGCAAATGCAAATAATTACTGAAGAGAAAAATGTGTCATAAGGCTCAAACCATCTTTAATCCGTACCTGGAGCGGAAACAATCGAGCGACCCTTCTTAGCTGTGCTTAGTTTTCACAATGTGTATCTTTTTACAGCAAAATATCTACTTTTACACGATCCGAGACATTCAGCCTGGCGAAGAGCTGATGGTGTGGTACTGCCGAGAGTTTGCCCAGCGCCTCAACTACCCAGTCTCCGGCTCACTCATGCTCGACCAAATACGTAAGTTAACCTCATTGGTCCGCTAGTCTGGGTCGTGACAAATGTGAATATGGATGATAATTATTCGCCCAAGGGAGTGAGGGAAAACAAATAAACACATACTTTGACATGCATTAATTTTACTAGTGTAAATTTAACATTTCATTGCCGATATCATGTCCATTGTCCAATCCGAACATCTTTGCATTTCACTGACCGGCTTCACCTGTTGTTTTTCGACAGAGCAACGGGCCAAGGTAGAGCCCCCTGCTAAAGAGGCCACTTCGACAGAGCAACGGGCCAAGGTAGAGCCCCCTGCTAAAGAGGCGACTTCGCAGATCAAACAGGAGCAGACAGTGGTGGAGCGGCCCGAGTACGCTGTGCGGCCACACCCGACGTCCCCGGTCCGCTCTGACGAGGGCTACCTCAGTCACGAGTACCAGGCGGACTCGCCGCCGCAGGAGCAGAGCAGCGACGACGACTGCGACAACAACTACGTGCTCGACTTCAGCAAGACCAGCAAGCGGCCGGCGTGCGACGGGGACGACTCGCGCAATGAGTTCCGCAAGGTCAAGATCAAAATGTCTAAGGCATACCACATCAAGTCGCAGAACGAGGCGGAGCGGCGGCGCCAGGACTCGTCGTCGGCGGAGCCTCACGAGGAGGAGCCGGCGCCAGCGCAGCCGAGCGCGGTGGCGTACAGCGCACCGCTGGCCAGCCCTCCGCGGCCCTCCAGTCCGCCCACCTACCACGTGATGAGCGCGCCGTCCGCCCAGCAGCAGCAGGCGCACGTCAGCGGCGACTGCCCGACCAGAGCAGTGCCCGACCAGAGCTGGGTGTCCGAGGCCGACTCTCAGTACCACCAGGTGACGGACAGCAGCCAGGTGGGCCGCGAGCAGCCCGGCTGCCGCGAGTTCCAGGAGCGCCTCAGGCGCTACGGGGTGGACCCTGTCGGCGCCAGGCCCAACAGCAGTCTGCTGGAGAACATCCTGCTGTACAAGAAGGAGGAGCCGCAGACGGCCGTGCCACCTCCGCCGCCGCCGCCGCCGCACGCACGACTGATGGAGCCCGTGCAGGTGATTGTGGCGTCGGAGTCGACACCGCAGCCCGACTCTGTGACCTCTCCCAGCGGCTACTACTACCGCCACCCGGCGGGCCACCGCTACAGCCTGGACACGATGCAGCCCAGTCCCGACTCGAGCTCGGCCCCGGCGCCAGCGCCCAGCTCGTCCAGCCCCATGTACCCGTGCTTCCCGTCGTACCAGTACCAGTACGCGCCGTACCAGACCGAGGGGTACGGGCGCGTCTCGGCAGCGGCGGCTCCCCTGTCGCCCGGCGGTCAGAGCAGCGTCAGCGTCGAGTCAAGCGAGTCAAGGCCGCGCGGCTTCCGCGCTCTGCCCTACCCGCTGGAGAAAAAGGACGGCAAGATGCACTACCAGTGCAATCAGTGTCTCAAGACGTTCGGCCAGCTGAGCAACCTCAAGGTCCACCTGCGCACGCACAGCGGCGAGCGACCCTTTAAGTGCGACGTCTGCAGCAAGAGTTTCACCCAGCTGGCCCATCTGCAGAAACACAACCTGGTCCACACTGGTGAGTGTTTGTGGCGAGGTCGCAGTAGCGGGGCGGAAGGGCCGAGTTGGGGCCGATGGGGGCGGTTCAATGCATGCTTTTGGGTCGGCTGCAACGTGAACACCTGTATGGTGTCTGGCATCCCATTGTTCTATTTCCGAGTACGGTACTGATTTATCGCTGTATTTTCGTCGTGTTTTTACTCATGCAATTCCTTGCATCGCGCTAAGCGCTCACCACATGTAACCGCGCGGGGCAACGCGCCTTTCTATGTGACTAACCTTGCCATGCTCTGTCCGGCAGGTGAGAAGCCGCACGAGTGTCAGCTGTGCAACAAACGCTTCAGCAGCACCTCCAACCTGAAGACGCACATGCGGCTGCACTCTGGTCAGAAGCCGTACGTGTGCGACATCTGTCCATCGCGCTTCACGCAGTTTGTGCACCTAAAGCTGCACAAGAGGCTGCACACTAACGAGCGGCCCTTCACCTGCGAGACGTGCAACAAGAAGTACATCAGCGCATCCGGCCTGCGCACCCACTGGAAGTCCACCACGTGCAAGCCGACGCCGGAGCAGGAGCGGCAGCTGCGCGTGAGTCGCGAGTCGGGCGGCCGCAGTCCGAGCGGCGGCGGCTCCCAGGCCAGCCTCAGCCCGCGGCCGGACATGGTGCTGTGTGACCTCAGCAACGACGCGCTGACGCTGGCCGAGGCGGCGGCGTGGACGGGCCGGCAGTCGCCCACCAGCTCCGTGCCGCCGCCCAGCCAGCGGCCCTCCGTCATCGACACGTCACAGCTGCACGTCATCGAGTGCTCGTAGGGGCGGCGCGCACTGCGGAGTGTGCTGCGGGCGGGGGCGCGCCTGGCCGGCCGCCGCTCAGCTGTGTGAGCACACATCCAGAGACTCAGTTGTAAACCTTTGTGGCATTGTACAGTATTCTTTACACCTAACGCTATTGCTGAATGCTGATCGTATCGCTGTTTTCATGTCTGTCTGGGAGGGAAGGGCGGTGGTAGCCATAGGTGCAATATGTTGTAGAGGGTTGGCTGGTTTTGTGCGAATGCCAGTATGTTTTTGTATTTTCAGTGAGAACATTTCGCATGGGCAATAGTGAACTCTTTATTGAAATGACAATAAGTTACTGCCTGCATGTGTACATATTTGTCAACAATGCTTGCAGAGGGCAAACAATGGATTATATTAAAGCTCAACTTCATAGTGGCATGCGATTGTATGGTTGTGCTACGTACTTAAAGCAGTTGTATAGTACCACGCTCAAAGGTAACTGAACCCAATGGCTTTATTACTTATACTTCTCTTCACATATTGATGCATGGATACAAAATGTGCGGCAATCTTGTAGGGTTATTTCCGGAAAGTGGAAATTATATGGCATTACTTCAATCACGTTATCAAATGTTTCCATTTCAATAGCATCCTTACCATCTGATAAGTGATTTGTTATTACTTGTCTTGAGTGCATGTATTGAGGATGTATGTATGCAGGTAGATCGAATAGCTTTTTATCCATTCGAAGAAAAAAAACTGTATGCGTTTTGCGGGCTCATTGTCAATCTTACACTCAGCACTATGCTGTTCGATTATTTGTCGTTCATTGCTTGCGAAACTTTAAATAACTCGAATATTCATATTATGCCATCGAATGACAGCGTTGTGACGCATGCTGTACAGCTTATGGCCATTTGCGTTGTCATTGATGAGGAATGTGTAGCTGGGATGGGAAGGTCACGAGTACGTGACCCGTTCTGCAAAATGCTGATCACGTATGGTTGTGAGAGAGATCAGCTTGTATATTTTATACATACTTTCTGACGATGGCTGTCGGGGCATTGGCCTCCCTGCTTTGGCTCCTGTTTCCTTGGTCGCTAGTGCCAGTGTAGGCAGAGGCTCAGTACAAAATGGGGCGGACTGGCTGAATGATGATGATCTCACGGCTGCGCACAGTTGTTTTGTTTTCGCTGCAGCTCATGGGTTCGTTCGCCTCTTCTGAGCGGTCATCGTTTTAGGTGGTGCGTTGTTATTTATTTTGCGTCGCGCAAATGTCAATGTACAATATATTCAACCGTATGAAATAGTGTATAATAAAGGTATGACGAATAATTCATTTTTGAAACCACTTGTACGTATTTCAGCTCATTCAGCTCGAAGGTATTTGATATTGATTCCGACTGCACACGGATAACTATAGCTACATAGTCCGCGCACTACATGGAACTGATTTTCGCCCACCCTCGCAATTTTGTTTTGCCGATAGCGGAAAACTGGCGTCGCACAGCCCCAGTTTTGCCACACCTTTGGGGCATCAATTTGCATACTTTGAAAAAAATACCTAGAGTTATATCGGGTCAAGTCACCAAACCAGATCAAGTGCTCCTCCAAAAAGTTTGCAATTGTGCCAAAGCCAGGCTTCTCACCGATCAGCTTTAACCCTCGCCTTAACCCCCATTTCTCACCTTCGTCCTACGGGGGTCCTAAAAAGACCCTCTGCTAACTTTTGAAACAAGCATCGTAGAGGAACGCGGAAAAGACCAGCGTGTTGCCTGCAGTAAGGCGAATCTAACGGTGTCCAATTTTTATGTCGCAGGTCAATTGGTGACCTTCCATGTCACCTAAATGACCTCAGAATGACGATGTCTCAAAATAGCAGTTTTACTCAGTCGTTCGTCGCTGTCAAAGTTATAGGTATAAAACGATTCTTTTTCCGTCAAAATACTCGCCGTTGTATTAAATATCTGGTGATGTATTGTTTTTTATGTTTGGTCCGGTAAATGACCTCCTAGGCCAATGATATCGTCAGAAATGTTGACATTTACCATGCATTTTGCATTACAGCACATACATAAAGCGCTTACCATGACTTTCGAAAGGAGAGAGATAGAGAGATGCCGAATCCTGGAATATGTTGCCAGTTATGAAGGGAACCGAACAGTATCTCATTTTTTTAATCTAGGTCAACTTGTTAGCTTTGAGGTCAGATAAATGGCCCGAAGTGTAGAAAACAGTTATAAAACAGTTGTTTTGCCAATTTTGCCTCAAAACTACATAAAAGCTATTGATTTGTTTGCAAGTTGTTCAAAAAAGTGAAAAAGGTGGTTTGAAAAAATAACGTCACTGTTTTGTTTTTATATAAAGAGCAATCAGTCAGTCAAAAACAGATACATCGCTTCGAAATTTGGTATAGTCATTGTTTTTACGTAGTTCTCTTATATGTATTCCGGTTTTTAATAACTTCTAAAATTGCATTTAATAGAATTCTTGAAAAAATCAGTTATTGAAATTTTGGGGTTCAAAATTATAAATTTGGAAAATCAGACATACTAATCTAATAGATATTGACATTTACCTTCTCGTAGCGCTTACGGTTTGAATTTTGGTTGTTAACTTGATTTTATACGATTTTACAAAGATTAATCACTTATCGCCGAAAATGGCAAAACATGACGTCATCAACACGTTATTTTTTCCAAAAGCATCCAAACAATTTTGATAAAATTTTGTAAGCTAGCGTAGAATTGTTGTCAACTAACCTAGCGTAAATGTCAGACACATGCGCCTTTTGAGTTAAAAGTTATGTGAGACTTGAGAGTCATGTTTTAACTTTTCCTCAGGTTATTGAAGTATTGATGTAGTTTTTTCAGAGTTATCAAGAGGATTATCACTCGAATTTGATAATCACTTTTAATTTGTTAATAAATAAGTGATAATCCTCTTGGTAACTCTGAAAAACTACATCAATACTAAAAAGTTATGCAAGGAAAACCTCCAAGGGGTCGTTTTAGGACCCCCTTCCGTAGGGCGAAGGTTAACCAAATAAGAACTGCTGCCGGAGATTGGGGAATGCATGCATAATATATTCAGCTGATCTACACTACACCAAATGAGTGACTGACCCACTGTACAATGTACAACTCGTAGAGCTCTATACGTATCACATGGTAAAAGGAAAATAGCAGCATGGTCTTGTTAGAACAAGGCGGTCCATTGGGGGAAGTAAACGGCTCATTGTACTCATAAATACAATGGGCCGTCCATATATTAGGTAAGATATACTCGTTAATTATTTACCCTTGTCCCTTGTGATACGCTTCGCTGGTGATCTATGAATAGCGCTTAAGACTGTGCCGATGTTGACAAGTCCTTGCAGAGCACCAGCTGCTGGTGGTGACATATTGACAGGTGACAGGTGACAGATTGTATTATAATATGTTTACGGTTGACTTCAGCACACCAGCGGCGGCAGGTTGTGGCGGATTACAGGTGTGACAGGTTGTGTCTGTGTGTTGACATGTGTGACAGGCTATGTCTGTTTGTTGGCAGGTGCGACAGGCTATGTCTGTGTGTTGACAGGTGACGCCGACACACCAGCGGCTGGTGGTGACGGATTACAGGTGTGACAGGCTATGTCTGTGTGTTGACAGGTGACGCCGACACACCAGAGGCTGGTGGTGACGGCCGTGGCGGCGGCAGATACCGGTCTGTACATGTGTCAGGCCGGCTGGGGCGAAACACTGCAGGAGGTGGAAATGCTGGTGTTCCTCTGCCACTGAGAAGGAAATGATAGCGTTCCTCTGCCAATGAGAAGGAAATGCTGGCGTTCCTCTCTCCCTGAGAAGAAAATGCTGGAGTTCCGCTGCCACTGAGAAGGACATGCTGGCGTTCCTCTGCCACTGAGAAGGAAATGCTGGCGTTCCTCTGCCACTAAGAAGGAAATGCTGGCGTTCCTCTGCCACTGAGAAGGAAATGCTGGCGTTCCTCTG